>JAUZND010060285.1:0-18274 GCA_034780555.1 Coelogynopora nodosa | reverse complement strand
TTATATACCAGAAAAAAAAATAGTGTTATTATTGATCCAGTTTATACCCCCCCCCCCCCTGGGTTTTCATACTTGACGAAGATATTAGGAGCTAAAACTTGCAACATTAATAGAAAAAATAAGTTTATCGTAAATTATATCAATTTAACTTGATTATAAAATTAACTAGCAATTTAAAATAATACTGATATCACATTTATACTACTTATAGCTTATTTGTATAAGTAGTATAATTATAGAAATATATCATCAAATATAGATCTTGCCATCTAGAATCAGATACAAAAAGAATCAAGTCAATTGGTTGAATTCAACAAAAGTTATAGCATTTATTGGTGAATATATTATAGCATATATGGTTATTTTCCTATCGTTTTCCTAACTGGAGTTTATGACGTAATCAGGTCATAAAAAATATACAAATCAATTTTTTTTTTGAAAATTAAAATCGCTTGACAAATCTTTAGGAGATATCTGTATACCAAATTTCAGCTTAATCGGATAATAGGAAGTTTGGTTTTCCAGGGGGGAGTAAAATACCCTCCCCCCCTCCACGTAGCAAACCCTACAAAGTATGTCCACGTACGAAGGGTTAATGTAGACTAGCTTTTTCATACAACTTCACGTTTGTTTAATAGACTGTCAGTAAAAATACATGGAACTCATTCGAATAATGGCAGCAAAGGTGTAAGTGCTCTATCAAGTATCACTTTGAAAAAATCCTACTGAACGGCCGAATGAAAGTAACCTTAAATTAGTCAGATTTTTTTCTCCCTCTCTCCTTTGTGTACGTCTATGGTTATCATCCCCGCTCTTCCTATATGGATAATTCAAAAACATCGCAAATTTTTTAAAATAAAATATATTCAAGACAAACTGTTTTATACACATAACAAATTCTGAAAGTGTAGGACATTTTTTTTCACAAAACTGAGCTTATATAGAGGAATTGCATCATTGTCCCTAAAATTAGGTAAACATAAACCGTCAGTTAATATAATGGAGAATTCGATTTTTCACAACATATAAAATTTTGATCATAACAAGAAGTAATATGTAGAGAGTACATTTAATAAGGTTGCTTGTATTATATAATATATTACAATATGTATATGATAAGTGTTCATCAGTCATTACATCATGCAAACATTTTGTCCTTAAACTATCGATACTTATATATAATGATGGAGAACTAGGGGCCTTAGTAATATTAATTGATACATATGAGTCAGTATAACAGAGTCAAAGAGAGATGGTGACGAAAACGTGTAAATAAATTGCTAACAACTTTACAATTTTCCGCTTCATTCATCAAGTTGTCAAGAATAATGATACCATAAAGCTGAACCATATTGAATGAGTCAGGTAGGCCGTAATTTATTTTCATTTCTTGTAATTTAAATAGTGGGCTATAATTAGAGCCAGTGAATTTTTGTTGGTATAATGTAAAATATTACATTTCTAAGATAAATCAATGTTATAACAAATGTAGTTTTCCCTGATTGTCACGGTCCAGAAATAATCAAAGCGGGCTTTTGTTTTTTAGTGGGAAAACAACTTCACATTCATTGACACCTATATTCTCCGAATTCGGATAAGAATAATTAGGCGAGGAAAATAGTTTATGTGATTCGTACAAATTATAGTTTAAAAGTGGTGTGGTTGGTGGTGGTGATGTATGAGTGATATACCGCTAACTTTTATAATAGCCTATTGCTTTTTCCCTTTCATGTGGCTATGCAATTCATCATATTTTCTTTTAAAACTCAAATGATAAGGTAGACAGATATAAAATGAGACGCCATCACTCAATGCTTATAATGTTCATGTATCATGTTCTATTGGTTTATAACAATAGCGGCAGTAAACCATTTTTCACATATATATATATAACAATGATTAAAAACGTAAAAGTGTTTCATCATGTTTATACAATACGCCGCACATTATACAACTTACACTACATTACGCCGCATTTTCCGACACATAGGCAATGTTACACCGCACATGATAGTACTAGGGGTATATCGTGACACCTAGGCTATTTTACGCGGCAATTTATAACACTAAGGTATATTACGCCGCATTTTTGCGACACCTAGTGCATATTACATTGCAAGGTGATATATAATGTTTTTTGTTATTCTTTATAATATAGAATAGTACTAGTAGTAACCTTTGACAAGAGTTATGTACCCAATTGGAGTAAGAATTTTCATGCATACTGTGAATGATAAGTTCTACCTTGTAATGTATACTCTGAGTTCTTTTGTTGTAGAGATTATTGAGGGGATTATTGAGACTATGCGCGGAACAGGTCGTAACTCCTGCTCTTTTCCGAAAGGTCTCGCAACTCATTCTAAATTATTTCGCTTAATGGATGAAATATGTTGGCATGGTTGGACTTGTAATAGAAAGTTGGCTGCGTTTATCTCTAGATCAGAATATATTTACCTGATCAATACACAGTACACACCTCACATGGATAACATTGTATTCTATTTCCCGCCGGAGTATATCAACTACAACTCTAACTGGTAAGTAGGTAGAGAGAAATCAGACAAAATTAAAATAAGACCCATTGCCCCATGAAATAGTGATAAAAACATATATATATTAATCAGTTTGTCTATCCATATTGTATGTTCACTGTCTCTCTCTATATATATATATATATATATATCTCCCCTTAATACATGTACTTGTAACATTCCTCTCTTATTCTTGCCTCAACACATATTTGTATAGCCTCCTCTTTCTCTTACATATATACGTATATACATGGCTATCGTAATGCAAGTTGTCAATAGTGCAACGGTAAGATGTGGCTATGCGACCGTCAGCTGATACGAAAACCGTCTATCTCGCTCTTCTTCATGTTTTCTATAGCATTTATAACTTGTTCCGCTCTCATATCCTATTATTATTATTTTACTCTATTTTATCTGGCATCTGTCTTTAACTATTCTCCTCTTCCACCCGGTCTGACACTTTCTTCCACTCAATGTCAATGGAATACATTTTAAAGAACCTTTGTGATCTGTAAAATAAGTAAAATTCGACCTGCCTTCATTTCCTTCGATATAGCCCTCCATTGATTTCAATCAATTCTTCTACCATACGCTTTGAGATCAAAGCTACAGTGACGAGGTTATTCGGTAGAGTACTGAGAGAGCACATCTGGCTAGTATTTGTTGCTCAAGAACTGCCCAGTTTTTCACAGTGAACCAAGATATATCTACCCAGAGTGATATTATTGATTGCGGTTTTATCTCTATTTTATTCAATCGAACTCAACGACCACAACTTAGTCGAAATCAACATTGAAACTACCCGGATCTGGCATCAAATGGCTACAATGCAAAGTATTGGGAAAATCAATAATTGTAGCTAAATGAACGATTACTACTATAAAGGTATCTCTGATCACTTTGTAAAGAGTAAAATCATTCTCAGCTACTTTGACTTAGTCAGAATACCCATTGAAATCACCCGAGTCTGGCATGGGATGTCTACAATGCATCGTACCTAGGGAAAATCAATAATTGTACTTGAATGATCGATTACTACCTATAAGGCATTTCTGATCAATTTATAATTAGTAAAATCGAATTCAATGACTTTGAATTAATCGGAAACGAAGCCATACTAACCAAGTTACGTATAAGGAATTCTCAAATCGAATGGGGAACCCAATCACACGTTATTTCATGTTAATTCATGAGTTAAAATCGCTCAATAGGAACCCGTTCTTTAAACCCGTTCTCCCAAATCGATTGGAAAATTCCAAATTCAGAATCCCCGCCCCCGATTTACTCGGAAACGACATTGACCTTGTATAAATCGGTCAAAAGGAACACGATTTAAAATGCGCAAAAAAAATTTTTTGTGCGAAATTATTTTTTTTCCTTGAGTGGATAGGGAATTGGTTCAGATGTCTACCTTCTGTACTACTGATAATTTTTTTCAGGGAGCAGTACATTTTTGTAGAAATTATAAAAGTATTGGTAAAGTTTGTTGAAAAACAATGGTCACCACTATGCCTTTTGTTAATTAGGTTAATTACTAAGTGTGATGATTTCGCATTTTTATATCGATAACTATCGGTTGATTTAAATAAAACTGTAAAATGATCTACAATGAACACATGAAAAGTGTCTTCATTTTATTTTAGGATAAGCAAATAATATTTATACTACATTTATGCATTAAAACATATTACTGAAACATTTATCCATCAATAAGTTCAGAAAACTTACTCCTTTTTAGGCAGTGCAGAGAAGCAAAAGTAATAGATTGTTTTGCATTTAATCACTTCTTTGCAGTATCCCTTATGAGACGCACCTTTTAAATTGTCAGACTTTACAAGTTCTACGTGAATAGTACCAGATGCGTTCTAAATAGCAAAAGAGGCATATGTTAATTAATCAAAACATTAGTATTATCTTGATAAATAAAATATTATAAAACAATTCTAAGAAAACAAAAAGAAGAAATTATAAAGTTTTAATGCCATACATTAACAACAATGTTTATGAAAGAGTTTCGATTTTTAAATTTTATTGAAATGTAATGATATTTTTTTCAAGGATTTCTAAAGGCAAACATAAATTTTAAAATTGTAATATATATATATATATTTAATATTTCATAATATAATAATAAAAGATTTAACAACAGTACATATTTATTTCAAAACTATTAATAAATTATTATTCTTTTGGTTATTAAGACAAATTTAAAATGCGAAATTCCCATGTGACAACATTTGTCTAACACCCAGGTGTAACTAAATTTTATTAAATATCGTTAGTTATGTCTTTAAATGTCTTCGAATTGTTTACAGCTTTACTGATTATATTTACGATATTATTGAAAATTTCATATTTATACTTATTAGGTGCATCGAAAAGTTATAGAATATAGTACTTAACATAGATTGATTATGTAATGTTTGTATATTATTCACAGTGTATAGAAATTAGATATCAGCTAGCGCACTGTACTTCCCTTGCCAATTGGCAGAGTAGACTTAGGAACATGTCCTCGTTGGCGAAAAAAATCGTATGCCTAATCTAGATATAAAGGTATTGCTTTTTCTGGCAATGGTAGACGTAATTTCATGATAAATTGTAGTTTTTTGTAAGATTTCCAACTTATTTTGATGTTTAGTTTTGTACAGTTTTGATGCATACCTCTTTCAAATCAATACATTTCTTTATTTTAAAAATGTTAGACGACGCGGGATGATGGGATGCAGGACACTCAACACTAGCATCGTGACGATTAGCTCGACAAAGTTGAGTACACATGTCATCTCTTGTGTAAAAAGGACGAGTTTGACATATTATACCTTATGTTTCCAGATGCCGAGAATGATAAAATACAATATAAATGAACTATTATTAAATGTAGGCACATCAAAATAAAATGCACAACCCGGATATATTGAACTAAAAGGAGAGTGGTAATAATGAACTTGCGCGGCGGAAAAAACCAGCATTGCTTACTATCGAGAATTACTATGAAAATGCACAATATTAAGTTAGAAAACAGAGGCAAGCGTAATCATCATGAAAACACAGTTGAGCTGCAGTTGTGTCCTTTCAAAGTTGGCGACTAAGATTTTATTTTCTGTGTAAGGTACTATATAAGCAGAAATATTATTAAACAGAATAATAATTATTTTAAACTATGACAAAAAATATGTTATGTATTGTTACCAAAGCTAGAAAAAAATTGAGGAATATATTTAATTACATTTTTCTATGACCTGTACCAAATTTACAAATTTAGATTTCTGCGAAATTACGATCGAAATATGTTCTTCTAAAAATAGTATGTCAGAAATATGTAAGTAGTATAGGAAGGGTCGATTCCAGCACACTTATACATATATTTATGAGTCATGGCTAAAAATAGATAATTACTCATACCTACTCATGCTACAGAATGTTTTTAAAAATACTGAGTTTTAAACTATTATTTTCCTTTCTCTCTTCTTGTTCAATGCCTAGTTATGACAAAAGAGAAGTAATGGAACTTCATTATATTAGCTATATCTTCGTAAAGCATCAGATCCAACATAGGCGGTTATGCGCCATGTTTATGACTAGAGAATATTTGCTGAATCCGACAGGATAGCTAAATTTCAACCACGTTTTTATACTGCAAATACAAAATAGGTGCAGTTCGGTATATTGTTAATGGAAAACAAAATAATGGAATATGGATACAAAATATGCATACTTAAATACTCTATTATGATGACCGGTATTTATTTAAGGTAATAAATAAAAAATCATTAGATTGAGTGAACAACTGGATTCAAATGTAATAACAGAACTGCTCAAAGCAGTTGCTGATCCTCACAATCCCCTAGTTCATTTTGAAAACAATTTCATCTCTATTCCCTTACATACTAAGATCTCTTTACGAAATCAATGTGAAGCTACACAAACGATTTGCAAAAATCGCTTCAATTTGTCCGTAAAAAATGTAGTTAAAAGGGAAAGAAGGTCCCACGAGACCTGTAGTTATTCAACTATACGCATTATATCGTGGAATTATAACAATGTATTTGCAATATTCTCTGAAACCAAACAACCGAAACAGTGAGCACCTGCAAGCGTTATAATGAAAAGGCTTTTTAATGTCTTCCAAACATTACAATGTTAGCATAGAATAAATACATTAATGAAGTCGATTATTTAAATGTGTTTCTTATTAACATAGTCGGCCATTGAAGGGAAGAAATAGCATTGAAATAATCTAGTAAACCTTGCCAGGCTTTTTCAGGTTGCTTTCTAACACTTATATGTACGACTGGGCCATCCAAATGTTGGACAGAGGTTTTCTACCAAGTTATACCTGTCGCTGAACTCTGTGCCATATTACAAGAGCCTCCACAAACCAATCTAGATTGGTAAGTACCGAAAGAAACTATCTACTTACAGCTGACAGCCACGACAGATAAACTATCAAGAAAAACTGTCAACTGATGTGTCGTACTTGTGATGTATGACTTTTCAAGTTATCATTCCACTTTGTGACATATTTGTTTTGTTGTCCTTTATTGGACTCATTACCTATCAATTTGTAATAATTTGTCTATATTAAAGTATATTACTTACGCATGTTGCATACTTAAAATAGTATGCTCATCTATCACATAAAACAGTCACTAATTTCTACAAGTGCAATTTATTATGACTATTATAAAACATTTAGTTGAGTGTATTTATTTTCAGATAATGGTTTCATATTATAAAAATATACTCCATGACGTCTAAATACAACTAAATAGTAGATTATACTGTCACGTAACAACCGCTTAATTCATCGATAGCCATTGGTACAGAACAGTCCAATAGAAATACGGATAAGTATTGGAATGTCCAATCTTCTATATTGTATAGAAGCTTAGAATTCCATGATACTGCATTTAATACTCTGGCTATGGAGATAAAAACATAGATTGCACATATTTTACTTGTCACCAAATCTATGGCTTTATTTGTAAAACGTATTCTACGCGTATTAATTTCACGATGTACTAATTCCACTTTTAAAACATCACAACGACTTCTGTAGAATGGTGACTGTTGATATTTTATGCATTCCATTTATATATTTTATACATATTTTGTATAAGAAAACATTATGTTTACACGTCATTTTCATCACAAATGTAACGTAATAATCAAATGCAGATACCATTTTTATAAAGAATCTGAGAGGAGTTACAACTGTAAAATGGAGTATAGGATAATGTTTTCTTTTATTCTGTATTAAATTTTCTTTTCAAAATAAAACGCTCCACATTAACTTTTACATCTGAAATTTAAAAGTTGTAAACGTCACAAAATGTCACGTAATAAGCACTGGTTTTCTTTCTCGAATATTTTTTACTATGTAAGTCAAATATATTTAAAATGTGTTGTATTGCTAATATATCTTAATAGACAATATATTTGGTTGAAATACTGTCAATTTGTATATTTTCACATACCGTATTGGTTCTATTTGTATTTTACGTGACATTGTGATGCAATGAATAAATATTAGTGCGGCTCCTGTTATTTATAAACTAATTGTATCTGGATAAAATTAACTTTCCTTTTATGGTTACTTGTTTTATTTCTTTTGAAAATATAACTTTTATGTAATGGCTGAGCTATTTTTCGCATTAAAATTAATATCCACTGAACATGCATAGGTACTCCTCTGATGGTAATAGTCTAATAAAAAGTAACAGATGAGCCGATAGTGCAATGTTGTTAAGACGTATATGTTTTATCTGTTTCATCTCATTCCTTTCAAAAATAAATTCTAAAATTGATAAAGAATGCTTAGCATAATAGAATTACTGGTTACGTGACTTTGTGATGCAATTTTTTCAAATAGTATTTCTAATTTGTTGTCAGGCTCATGATGCCTTTCAATAATATCAGTATACATTTTATATATTGTAGAAGCTACGAAACAAGTCAAAATACAAAGAAAAACGAAAGGACACTGCTCCTGACATTAGTATTCGAGAAACTAGGTCTTCTAAGAAAATGTGTCGCAGTACGCAACGGTTGGTAAAACTTAAACTAATTAACCCTGAAGCATATGAAATTGAAAACGAAAACCGTAAATTATATATGCAACTGTATCGGATAAAGCCTCAAACGGCAGAGAAAACAGTAAGAATAAAATAACAGAACAGGGCTAGGCAAGCTAGGCTGAGAGTCAAAAAAGACCTTGAGAAGGGTAAAGAAAGAAAGACATACATAAATAGAACATTTTATGCTTCAAAAACAAAACCTTTAAATGACATGTCAACTGACGAAAAAAATAAATATAATGCGGAAAGAGCACGCCAGTATCGTTTAAGAAAGAAAAAAATACCAAAAGTTCAGTATGAAGATTTTATTAACGACCAGGCAAGTACTTCTCAGTCAATAGCTCCTTCAGTCAATGAGCCAATATTCTCTGGAATTGTTCATAATACCACTAATTCAATGTCTAATGTTACGGACACATTGATTGTTGCAGAACAAAATTCAAATGACGAAAGTATGTATGTGCGATCAAATCTCGACAGATCAGTTTCTGCAAAATCATCTAAGTTAAGGACGAGTATTTGGAGAATGAAGCATAAACTTCCAAAGGACAGAGAAGATGCAGTTAAGGTTATTCACGGGTTGATTACATCTGCATCACCAAAAAAAGAAAACTACTTGAAGATACAGGCATAAAATTAACTTTACCTGAAGAAGAAAACTTGGACAAGTCACTTGTTGAAACCATGAAAGAGACGTTCATCACTGATAATAGAGGTAATCAGTACTCTTTAGCAATCAGAATGAAGAATCTTAAACAAAAAGTAAGCGCAAAGAAACTGGCGCTTCGAACAGGGTTAAAAGTAAAATCTTTGTATTTGGCCAAACAGAATAAACTGAGACTTGGAAAATTATCTCGAAGACGAACACCGCTATCGGAATCAAACAGAAACATATTATCTGAGTTCTACACAAGCCATTTTTTGTCAAGACCGCTGCCCTGCAAAAACAAATCAATATTTGTTTTGGAACACACATTGAATGATTCATGTGAACTATGGAAAAGTCACGCACACGAATTCTGAGAAATTGGAACTGCCGAATTAGCTTGTAAAGTAACGTGTCCTTGTAAAATTTGCTTTTCAACTTTTGTGAGAAATAAGCCTAACAATGTGAGAAAGGTTAGTTGTTCCGATTACGCACAGTGCCTCTGTGAATCGTGTCTAAATATTCATTTCATGCTCGATGCAGTTGTAAGACAACTACAAAAGATGAAGTTGTTCAACGAAATGAAACAATTGCCTCAATCATTGAACAAGTTGGTTTCTGAAACGCTATGTAAGGAAAACAGTCGTTGGAATCTGTTATGTGTCGACCGGCAATGTAAGGAATGTGGAGTTCATTTATTGGAACGAAAATTAGATTCAATACTAAAAATTGAAGAAAACATCAGTTTCAATCAGTGGGAAAAGAAAGAAAAAAGTATTCCTACAAGAATCCAAGTCAATAATGGTACATATGAGACAGCAAGAAAAACTGTGTTCAAAGATGACTTTGTAAATCATAGAATGCCCCTAAATGCAATAGTGAGACGCATACTGGGTGCACTTTCAAGCCACTCCGTGCACTTATATACGGCTCATTGGCAACAAGAACAAATACGTTTACTTTCAAAGAATCTACCCACTGAAACCGTTTTATTTGTTGTTGACTACAGCGAAAACATAACAACCAATGCAAGACTCCAACCACATTCTTCACATTACAGTAAAACTCTATTTACGTTATTTCCAGTAGTTGCATACTATAGGACATTTCCAGAATCTCTTGTTATACGCGAAGAAATCAATATTGTTTCCGATGATCTTACACACTCTGTTGAGAACAGCGAAGTATTTATCCAAAAAGTTATTTCTCACATAAGACACATAAGAGGCGTCGAATTTCAGAAGACAATCATTGTATCAGATCGTTCATCTCAGCAATTTTCGAATGGCACTATGGCCATGAATGTTTCATTGACTTCAGGCAGAGAACAACATTACTTCGGTGCACGTCACGGAAAGAACCAGTCCGACACAGCGGGTGCCAATCTGAAGAAGTGGTTGATGAATAGAATTTTATGAAACAGTGACTGTGTTACTGATTTAGACAGTCTTTACACCATATTGTCTGAAATGCCTCCTCCTGCAGACTCTCAATCGAAAAGAGAAATTTACGCAATGCCATTGGAAATGGTCAGCTATGAAAGATCAAAGGCAGTTATGAATGGAATAAAGTCAGTTCTACCTGGAATAAAATCCTGGCATGCTATCAAGTCATACAAACCTGGTGTAGTTAGTGTGCGTCGATTCAGCTGCTTTTGTGCACCGTGTAATTTGGAGAACTATAATGAATGCCTCAATTCTGTAGGAAAATACACGGAAAAAAGTGTTGCGAAAAAAAAGAAAACTGGGCGAAATCTTTCAATCCCTTCCAATTACTGCCAATATTGGCGATGATCCTTTTGTGAACAATGACAATGATATCCAACAAAATCCAACAATGACAAACAAACAAAGTAAACAGCCCAAACGACACAAACAAACAAAGGACAAGGTCAAACAAAGCATACAGAACAAAGCCATAAACAAAGAGCAAGTGTCAACAGATGAAGCATACCTGATTGGAAAAAGTATTGAAGTTGAAGAACATCACAGGTTGAATGTTGAGTCTGAAATTAGCTATTTCAGAGATACACTCTCTGCAAGAAATTTTGAAGTCATAGAAACGATTAGTGATGGTAACTGTTTCTTCAGAGCTGTTGCTGCCTGTTTAAACAAACAGGTGAATGGCCATTCCATTGATCACAGTGAATTACGAAAGCTAACTACTGACCATTTACAAAGAAAAACACCCCATGCTATTGGCGAATTGATTCCTTTCTTAGAAGAACAGACTTATGAAGAATACATTATTAAGATGTCTAAGGACGGCACTTATGCCGATAATATTGCAATTCAGTCACTTTCAGATCAGCTTCAAACTACCATTATTGTGGTGCGAGAAAATGGTGAGACAATAATTGGAAATTACATGGACAAATATTGCTATGTTGGATACATTCCCAACATTCTTCATTACGTTGGACTTCTTCGAAAAATCAAGTTGGTGGTTGGAAATTTCTATCCGATTAATTACGTTGACAAATTTTTCATTGGTCGTGTTGAAGAAGCTGTCACACTTGGATTTTTGAAGATGAAATTTCTTCATCAGTCTGAAAATCATGGACAAACGTACTTCTATTGGCCCATGGTAAGAATTTGAACCTAACAAATTTTTAAGTTATAGTAATAGTTATATATATAAATACATTATTATTCATATTGTTATCATTTAGGCTGTTGATTGTGAATCTGTATACGAAGACAATGTATTTTTTGGTGCAGTCGAGACCAAAGGGAGAAGAACATTTGTTGTTGAGAATTTAAATGCGGTAATCCATGATTTTACTCATCATGGAATTCAGTGAACATTATTTACCTGACAACTATTAAAACATGCCTAATTGTTTTTGTGTTGTAACTTTTTGTATCAATTTAACCCAAACAATCAATAACAATTGACATTTTCCTTTTAAATAGTATTTTATCTTGTCTAAATTATTCTTGTATAACAGTCGAATATATTACATTATTGACATGTTCTAACTATAATTATATGAAAAACTGATATCCAGGGCTTAAAACTGGCATAGGAAAAATAACCGGAAAACGTATGGCTACATGGTCAGTGTAGCCTATAAACCTATAGCCTATATACACCAAATCATGTCGAAATTACTGGATTTGTGGTAAATACCAGAAAATTTCGAGCCCTGGATATCCATTTAAAATAAGTTGTTTCAGTGTGTTTTATTATTGTTATTTAAGCCATTAATTTTCTGTCACAATGTAACGTAAAATACATTATGTGACATTATTCCTGTAAATACCCATGTATTCTGTCTTATATTATGTCGAATTGCTCTTATCTTAAGACCACAATCTGTTATTTTGTCATTAAACATTTGTAATTACAGTAATAATGAGCTGTTCTATTTATAGAAATGAAAGGTACTTGTGATTCAATATTTTACTATTTTACTAAAAACTGTTTAAAATTTTAATAATGCAGATAAAACTGTCTCTATGCTCTAAAGAACATGCATTAATTCACAAAACATAGAAAAATATCTGATATTTATTCAAAATCGGGTGCTTCAGTATGTTTTATTATTATTATTAAAACCATTAATTTTCCGTCACAATGTAATGTAAAATACATGTGACACTATTTTTGTAAAGTCCTACATATTATCTATTTTATAATTGCTCGATCTCAAGTCCATAATCTGTCATTTTATATGTAAATATTTTTAATTACAATAATAGTAGTTGTTCTACAAAAATAAGAACTTGAATACGACTCTATAATATTATAGTTTTATTCTAAAACAAAACTGCTCAAAATTTACAATAATGCAGATACTATGATCAAAACGGTTTCTATGTCAAAGAACATACGTTACTTCACAAAACTAGATAGAAATTTCTCTATTTATGACAAAACAATAACGATATTTATTAGTTACGAAGCGAAAATCACAAAAAATTTCACGTAACAATCAGCAATGTTTAGAGGCACGCAGATTTTTTATTTTAAAATGTCATCCCTAATCATTCCAATAAGTATAAACTACATGAAATATACTTGTTATTAAACCTTCTTCCGTATTAAAAAATTGAAGTTCAAATTTAACATGCATTGTGACGGTAACGTGCCACTTTTTAGATAAATACCCATATGAATAACTTAAGAGTTTTGTTTTTAAAGATTTTATAATTTTTATGAATTTTCGTTAAACTAAAGGTAGAAATTATAGTTTTGTATGTTTTGTTATAGATATAAATAATTTGTTCTAATTCAAAATTAATGACAATTAAAAAAACTTACTGAAACATCGTATAAATGATAGTAAAGATATAAATATTTTGTTTAATTCTATCTATTGTATAGCAAAAACGGGATCAGAAAACTCGCAGAACGGGAACAGAAGGCAGACGGGAGCTACAGTACATGACAACCAATCTGAAGGTACTGGACATTCTCGGAGAAAACGCACCGGTTGTGATGGGACTTGACGTTAGGGAGTCAAACTCACAATTCACAGATATGCTATCCATCGATAACTGTGTGACGAATTCTGAGTTACCCTCAACGTCGTTTCCAGATACACCACGGGTATCCCCTCCAAATATGTATTTGAGTGTGCGTAAAGTGCAATGTGTAACAACGAACAATTCTTTGCAACTTTTTAAAATAGATCACTAAAAAAAAAATCTCGAACTTGAGATTGAGTTAAAAGAGGCAAAAATAATTAAAGTCAAGGAAGAAACAGAAATGCTTCGTTTGAAGAAGCAAAAATTTATGCTAGAAATTTCTTATTTAGAAAAAAAAGGTAATGATGGTGAATCATTTTTGTCATTATTGATTTATTTTTTGTAACATTTACGTTTTAAGAAAAACTTTCATTATTTTGTACTAGTATTACAATCAATATCTAAAAACTATTCTGATTACTATTATTGTGTGACATTCTGGGTGAAACATTCATTAAATTAAAGCGTAATTGATATTTTTTTATTTAGATGACTATTCCATATTTTAAGGTGTTAATTATTATTTGGATTTTTATTAATTGTGAAATATACAATATATATTTCAAATATTTTGTATGGAATAAATATATTTATACCGTTTTTACTCATTGTTCACATTTAATTTTATAAGAATGTAACTATAGACATTACAATATACACGAGTATTGACTAAATTTATATATTTGTATACTATCTACATATTATATATACATAATTTTACAAATAAATATAATTAATTATACATAATTAAATTGAATGATCAATTTACATAAGTATGTTTAATTTAATGTTTTTTAATAATCTAAATCAAATTATATACCATATACTTATAGGAATATATACTGAATGGACTTCTATAACTATAACTATACAGTAATTTTATACTCATATGAATTAATTTTTTCACTATATTTTTAATTAAAAACAAACGATGTTATATACTATCATATATATATATCATCTCAAACATTATGTAATTATATTAACATATATATAAATTAATGAATAGATATGAATGCATATAATATATATGTAACAATTCAAAGTGTATACGTATTACATATTTATCAGTAGAATGAATGTATGGAACACAAAGTATTTAAGGCGGATAAGTATAATAACTGTCCTTATCTGAGAATGTGGATAATATCCAAGATTTGGTCCGTTGACATCAGCATCAAAATTTTCGAGCTCACCGTGTGGAATGTTACCTTGGTCATTTTCGTCTACATCGTTGTTGTTGTCGTCAGCGATGATATTCTGCAAAACGCAACACACTTTGAAAATTTCACCAGCATAGGTGGGGTTGACCCGTCGTGGTATGCTAATACAATTGAAGCATTGCTTCAATATTCCGAAAAAGTGTTCAATCACCTGTCGAGTGGATCGATGTCGTCGATTAAAGTCTTCTTCTTGAAGAGAATGAAGAGCACCACCAATTGGAGTAATGAGCCAATCCTTAATACCATAGCCAAAGTCACCGAGAATTATTGCATTTGGGAAAGGTCTCCAACCAGTTTTGAATGGGGATATCGCTATTACGAAAAACGCCTTTGTCATATAGACGACCCGGCCACCAAGTAGATGATACATAGTAGGCTTTACCATTTGGTCCACACATCAGCATACAATTGAGAGAATGATTTCCGTGTCTCTCAACGAAATTTACTTCGTCAGCACTAGGTGCTTTGATTTGGATTAGCGTGCCGTCGATGCATCCACATACTCGGGGCATCTAGGCAACAGTGTAAAAATTTTGTGGAATACATAATCGTTCATTATTTGTCTTAGGCTAACGTATTACAAGAAAAAGACGTTGGTTAATAGCGCTTATCACACTTTTCATTGTACGGCATATGGTGGAATCCGATATGCCATGTGAATCACCTTCTAAATGATAAAATCCGCCTGTGGCTAAGAAACGAAGTGCCGTCCAAAGTTTTTCGTTGGAAGACAATGCATGACTTCTATTAGTAGGAGATTCTAAAAGGTCACCAATAGAAAGAATAATTGTTTCAGCTTGAGCATGCGTTACTCGGAATCATTCCTTAAAGTCATCTGTATAAAAATTATTCCTTTGTCTGTAAATTTTACACCGCCAAATTTCCACAATTGCATTCAAATTGCCGTCACTGTCACTACTATCCATTTGAATTTATCTAATAAAAAATATTAATGCAGAGCGCTTTTACCAATCTTCAGTTTAACCTGCAGAGTGGAGAGAAATACAAGAAATCAATAGTTGAGTAGTGTTTTGTGCAAGTCAATCATGCAGAGTTTGCAGCACTCCTCACTCTGCAACGTTTTGTGAAAGTCAAATTTGCAGAGTCTGCATCACTCTGCACTCCTCAAATTTCTGTGCAATTGCCCCCTGTTCTAAAGGTCAACTATTTTACAAAAAGATACTCATTGAAGACCCTGATTTAGCTGATGTTAGTGTTTCATATCATTGGTGGATGTCAGAGGGAAACAGAGTCGAGCAAGTCACTAAGACAGAAAGCCTACAATATGCTATCACTAAATTTAAAGATCTCTGCTCATCATTTCTTATTCATCATATCACAAAGCATCAACAAAGTATTGCCTTTTCTATGCAAAAGGATTCAGTCTTTGATGAGAGTCAAAAAGTTATTTCACTTTAATTTTGTGATATACTGCACAGAGTACATACTGGGCACAGCATTAAGTTACTCTATTTACTGTGGCTTTATACATGCCTTGACAGGAACCTAAAGTTTTTCAAATAATTTTTTTACATTGTTGGTCATTACATCAGCTTTAAAACGTCTTTCAAGGTCAACCAGATCCAACATTTCCTCCATGACAGACTCGTCTTTCAGGTATCGAATTATCACCACCATTCTACCATCGCTTTCGTAAAATGCAATTAAATAGTAATTATTGCTAACATTTTCTCTGATTGTATTTTTGGCATAAGGACCAATTGCATATTTTAGTTGTAAGTAAAAACTTTTATTTGCTGCGCATTTGAAATCTTGGGCGATTTGTGAATCCGGAAACATAGATTGAAATAAAGATCCTGCTTTGCTCTCCATATTAAATGATTTTAAGGATTCACACATTTGAGGATCTCAGCTTCAGTTGATGGCTTATTGACATTTTCCTTGTTTGTTGAGCACCTGAGAAAATTAGTCATGCTCATCGAATTGTCACATGAAGCTAGGGCTGTCTAAAATTTGATTATATAAAAATTTAATACATAAAACTTTAAATAAATAAATATCTTTTAGCTATAGTGCACACCATTGTGCAAACCTTGTGCTTAACTGTGAGCATGTGATCCCACTTTTTTGCAATATTAATCTCGCATTGACATACTAGACATTTAGCTGCTGCTGGATTACAACTACTCTGTTTTAACCATTTTTTAGCTTCTAATTCAGCGATCCAATTAACATTAAAAAAAGAATTTTCTATTCTTAGAAGCCATGACTGAACTAAAACAGAATGAACAATTTATACAAAATTCAATGATAACGAGATTGCAATAGATGATTATGTATTAAGATAATCTTAAATTCAAACACAATTAAAATAAAGAACAAAATAAAACATTCTATCAAACGTCTGAAAACTTGGTATAACACAAAAACTGCTGTTTCTTATTTTTTGGAGTAATGGACCTAGCTCATAATTTTAAAACAGGTTTATGTATGAGTACATGAGCAGTGTTGTCACGGCTGATTATGGCAACAATATCGCAGGAGGTATAACAATATTGCAGTTAAAAAATCCACTTTTTACACATTAGGTATCTAAAAATGTAAACCATTTATACATGTACAAACATGTATACTACTAATTAATAAATTTGATTAACTAAATTGTTTATTTTAAATATTAAAAAAGTCATTGGGGCTAATGTTTTTCTCTTTTTCGGAATAGTAGGGAGGACACTGATATGATCCCCCTCCAGTCGACGCTTCAGATGAGATGACTCGACTGCAGCTTTCTGAAGAGCTTTTCCATTGCCCACTGTTCTATTTTTGTCTTCTCCTTAACAAAGGATGACTTTTCACTGGCCACAGCGGATTCCTTATTAGCAACAATTATTAAACAATTTAAAAAAATAAGAAGAAAAAAATATATTGCAGGTAATACCAATAATATCACATATTGCGGCGTTTTGTCCAAATATTGCAGTGCAATATATATCACTGTATATAATATAACACTGTATGAGTGTCATGGTTAACAAATTCAGTTTAGTAAGTTTGAAATGGAATTTCTTTGCCACCTCACATGGAAAAGGTGCCATCGATGGTGTTAGTGGCACCTTAAAAGGAACAGTCTATGTTATAGCCCATCAAGGAGTTATCAAAAGTGCGCAAGACTTTGTCAATGTCATCATAACATCTCAGGCAAGTGTCCAGGGGGTCGTTTCCGGTACAAATACTTAAAATTTACTTTAAAGTATTTTAAGTGTAAATTTAAGAAAAAATTAATTTATTCTAAGATTTTATTTAAATACCGTTTCCAAAAGAAACCAACTTAAGTACATTTTAAAAAATAATTAAGTATTTT
>JAUZND010060274.1:0-18280 GCA_034780555.1 Coelogynopora nodosa | reverse complement strand
TGAATTTGACCTAATAATTGACCTGTATTTGACCTATATTTGACCTAATAATTGGCCTATATTTGACCTAATAATTGGCCTATATTTGACCTAATAATTGACTTAATGAATTTGACCTAATAATTGACCTGTATTTGACCTATATTTGACCTAATAATTGGCCTATATTTGACCTAATAATTGACCTGTATTTGATCTAATAATTGGCCTATATTTGACTTATTAATTGGTCCAAATTTGACCTAATAATTGGCCTATATTAGACCTAATAAATTTGACCTAATAATTGACCTATGTTTGATCTAATGATGGATCTAACACAACTTTTCGATGGCCTTTTCTGCACGAAATTTTTATTGATATTTTTTTCCCCTTTTATTAATAATATGAGACTACCATATCTGACTAGTCTCTACCTGAAAATCTCCTGATTTAAGGGGGGAGGGGGCACAAACTCTTGTCCCCACCCCAATTCCTTTTTTTTTATCCCCTCTCCATTTTTTCTTCTTTCTGCTCCTCTTTTTTCTCGATTTTTAGGGACACGTCCCCATCCCTCTGGATTTCTTTACTTAGACCCGTTTGAAAGAGTCACATTTATAATGTCTCCCGACTTTGTCCACATTTGTTTTAGTTCCTTTTGACGGATTCGATGATCTGTTCAATTCTGAATCTCAATTTCATGACGCTGCTTACGACGCGGCTGCGACTGGACTCTGTTTTACTAGCTTTGTAGATTATCTTGGTAAGCATATTATTCCTTGCAGGCGTTATGGCAACCGTTTTATCTTGTTATCTTTGTTAGTCAATCATTTATTTACCGAGAACTGTTTGTTCTCTCTTTCTTAGTCATTAATGATTTATTCTGCTGAACGCAGAAATGGAGCAATTAAACATTCCATTCTATCTTATTTCATAGACGGTAAGTCGAAGTCATTACTTGGTTATATTTAAGTATTCTCATCAGTATAACTCTGACTCATCACAGAATATTATATTCTTATCTTCAAATACGTCTCTAAATATTTTTGTTGAATACACTTTATTATTTAATGTATTTTAACTAGGGCCCTAGACTGTTAGTTATAGATTATAGGCGAAATTTTAATTAGTAATACTGTCAAGAACAGGCTGACTAGAGATGAATAGATCTGCAATAGATAGCGGAAAATAGACATTAAAACTTAATATTTACGATTTGGAACAAAATTCTGACACAATTTGTTGGCTTCGGAGCACCCGAGGCATCTCATATATAATATTTCCTCTCTAATATTATGAAACTATTTTTTGAAATATAGATCTTTTATGATTGGAATAATTGAGATTCAACAAGACAAGAATCTCTTATGTATCAATTTGTCAGGAACAGTTGTTGTTTTTTCCATCCATGATGGATGATTTAAAGATATTCAAAATTGATTTCAAAGCAATGGTTTATTGCCATTATTTATATTTAAGAAATACCGCCACTCAGGTGGATACTGCACGTGGATAATCTCAGTAATTAATTGATTGACACAGTTATAGTTCCGTTGTACGTAAAATAATTACAAATGTGCCAACAATTGCCCATATCTCATCTGAAAAATCAGCCTTCAGCTAAATTTAAAATACTGTTGCTTGTCTTGATTGGTTTGCATTTTGTTCCAAACCAATGCTGATTTTGTGTTAACAAGGATACCATAAAAGCAAACTTTTTGGGGAAAATTACGGAAGGTATAGCCTACAGTCATAGATGTTAACGGAGTGGAGAATGTGCCCATAACAGGAAAACTGATCGCATCTTTCAGATCAGCAAGAAAATGGTATTGAGATGATTAACATGGTATCAAAAGCTAAATCAAGAGCAGAAACTTCAAAAGCACTAAATTCCACCATCCTTTGATTTGAGAGCAGAGCGATTCAGTCTATGATAGAAATTACTAGCTTTGAAGTAGATGGGATGCCGATAAACTTTCTTTACTTGCGTCGCTGAAGCCAAAGTCTTCATGGCAACACTCTCCATAGTTATGGCACTACTCTGGACAATGGTTTATAAAAGGGAACAGTTGGCCAAAAACTAAAGAGTTGCACAAAGTCAATTAATTACTTAATGAGACAAAAAATTATAAGTTGTAAAGTATAGCAAATTATCTTAAACAAAAACAGTTATAAATTTTGAAAATAATTGTATTGTAATTGAGTTTTTTAGTTCAAAATACGCGGGCACCATGTTGATATTATTAGATATCCTAGAAGAAATTGATTATTTTTTACAACATCGTGAATAATGGTCAACCAAATGTTTAGTTATGACGAATAGAAATCACAGAATTCTCACAGACAATTTTAAAGTCTAATTTCAAAAAGGTTTTTTTCCAATTGAAAAAAGTGTGGTTAGAGAAATTCGTTTTTGGCACTGCTGAAAAATTAAACGTTATGTATTCCTCAGTTATTATTACTATTTATATTATTACTATTTATATTATTATTATTACTATTTGTGGATTGATTAATAAAATGCTCATACCAATATTTCCCCCATAGTTGAGCGTCGGGTGTATTGTTTATTATTGCAATTGTTTAAGCAGCCAATCACTCTGTTCTGTTCCGTTCTATCCTAATATTTTATTCATACTATATTTTCTTCAGTCTCCAGGCTGCTATGTGTAGTAATGCTGCTGCTTTTGGTGTCAAGTAAACTGAGTTTATTGATTCTTCAATAGGTCACATCACAGAATTTTATAACGTCAAAATAATATGTCAAACGATACAACAACATATTGTGATAGTGGATTAACTCAGATAAATAACTATTATAGCTGTTGTTTTCATCATTTTCACAGATTATTTTGTTTTAATTTTCTCATTGTTAAACTATAATGAAAAAATCCATTTAATCCTTTTTTATTCCCTTATACCTAAAAGATTAGGCTTGCTGTGAGAAATTTAATTTCATGCTTTTTTGAAAACATAGACTGCATTAAAACGGGGAGGTTTTTAAGCAAATATTGTTCAATATGTTATTTCTTTATAATATATTCATTAATATTTCTTTTATCAGTATGATGGGTCTTTTTTGAAATGTTTAATAATTTCTATGTTTCTTTATTATAAAGTAATCATTTTCAATTATTAAAATAACGCTTTTTGGCAATGCAATTTTATTCAATTATAATATTGTTCTATTAAATCCCATATGGTTACTTTATCCATACACTTTTCTTCAACAGTTTTCTTTCGACGTTATTTCCAGTCGAGTCGAGATAACTCTCCCCCGTTGACTGTTATTTGTACATATTATGCGCCATAATATAGCCGTGCAGGACAGACGCACGTATCATTCGATCCCGGGGGGAAATATTAAGCAAGGTTTTCACATAGAGTCTTGATAACTATGACTATCTCAGGAGCATTTAAAGCTTACAGCCAATTCTCTCACTCTGTAGGGTCTATACACCCTCTTCATTGTTATGGCGTGCTCAAATTTAATTTCGAGTTGACAGCTTGCCCGATTGTACGTACGGCCGACAGTAGTTTGCAGTTTATACATTTTTGTAAAATTAAATATCGCCTTCTTCTCCCTTGTTTTGCCTTTCAGCGCGCAAGCATAAACTGGAAATTACTCAAGTAATGGAGGACGAATTTATGCCTAAATATGAAAACAGGTGACTTTTCTTTATGGTCATTTGTAGCATGATATATATTTCCTCTTGTTCTCGTTTTAGTTTAATACCTGGCACATTTTTGAAAAAAGAAATGGCCCATTATATTGTAATGCACTTTTCTTTGATGTCACCTTCTATTCCCTCAAATTCTTTTCTCACTGCGAAATGTAATTAAAACCAGTCAGCCAATTACTTAACAAAAATGGTCAAAGAATTGACAATTATTTTTCGGCGTAATTATTTCTGCTTAATTGGTCTGTAACAGATCCACGTATAATTAATTAATTTTGGCATCATTTTAAAATGGTTTTATTTCGTATTTTGCAGTAATTCTATTCAAATTGTTTATTTGCTTCATCTCACGAAAAAGTACAGACCAAGTGAGGACAGTTTTGTGCACTCACTTTTCAATTATGAATATATGTTTTATAACATTTTTATTATAAATATATGTTTTATAACATTTTTATTATAAATATATGTTTTATAACATTTTTATTATAAATATATGTATAAAGGGATCAAAATGAAATCTTAGGCATAAACTGTTATGAATCCATTTTTCAGTAACATTTTGTTTTAAATATTATATCACAAAGTTAAAAAATATAATATAGTAACACATATATTAAATAGTAATATATGTTAAGAAGGGAATGATTAAAATATTTTAAAAAACAGTACTAATGATAAAATAATAGTATTAACGCTTAATTAAACATATTCCAAGAAATCGAGACGAAAATATAACCATTACTATATTGCTCTATAAAATAAATATAAGTGGACCTATTACAATTTTGTATCATTTTTAACGATACAATTAAATTTAATCAACATTATAATTATAATATTTTTAAAACATATTTTTATAAAATTGAAAACACAAAAATGAGCAAATGTCCAACAGGGGTCACTTGAATGGTATCCGAAAAGAGATATCTTCCAGTTAATTATCTATAATACGATATAATCTATAATGGAGAACCTGTTATTCGTGATAATTATGTTACTATTATTAAATCTAGTTTCATTTGACCATTTCAGAGTGTGTCTGATGAATGTCGTGGGGTTCACGTGTGTCAACTTTGCCGGACCTGATGGTAAACGAGATGTACTTCTTTACACCATTAAATTAACATTACTTGAATACTATTGAGGCACTCTAGTCTTCCTATAATAAAATGTTAACCGTTAAATGATAAAAATTAAGAATACTGTTAATCGACGTTTCTACTGAACGTCTTTGTTAACAATAAATACAATAAAAAAACAGAATTAAACAGAAATGGACAATAAACGGAATAAACGAAAATTTGAAAAAGAATGCTGAGCGTAAAATATCGATTAAAACTAAAAGCAAGTATTTATTACACTCCAGGAAAAAAATATTAATTAAAATATTATTTATTGACGGAGATAGAATCAGCAAGCAGACTTGTGATACAATAGGTAGAAATTATAATCTGTTAATTTTGATTATTTAAATATTAGAATTATTATAATTGTTTAAATATTACAAAACTTTAATTCAAAATTTATAAGTATCCGTAAATCCGATGACATGCTTTAAATAAATCGATTTTCTATTTAATTTCAATTAAATGTATATTAATAATAATATATCATTAGGCTTTATAACTTTAGATAGTAGTTCCAAAATATAGGAAGGGGGTAATTGCTCAAATATGTTCATCGTGTTCTATTCTAGAAGATTCCTACAGACATAATATTAGTTTTAGGTACAATATTGTAATAGCTTCACTTTATTCTGGGAAACATCGTGAGACTGTTGTTATGTCTGATAAACACAGTTGTGAATAGTATCGATTTCCTATCAACTAACGACTTTTCTATACTTAACATGGATTATAGAGGTTGACCAAAATAAATATGGTCTATCCATGGTTATGTTATTATAAAATTAAGTTTCTGAATACTCTGTTTGTGCCCTCTTTTACAGAGAATCCAGATCGCAGCAGTGTATATTTCATCACATTTCCCAATCAATGGAAGTTTCAGGACATCGCCCAGATATTCAAACCTCTACTCAAAGGTTAGTTGCACCAGTTGAAATGTTAAGTTAACCATTACTGTATATCGCCACAACTTAACTCGTTTTTTGGTTCATTTGTAACAATTTCACAATATAAGTAGGTAATTATGTCTATTTTTTAAATTATAGAACAAAATTCTTATAAAGCGTTCTAATAATTAGCTATAAATATTTTGTAAAGTTTAAACAAAATCAGATTTAACCTAGCAACAGCACGTTGTTTTTCTGCAATCGTTGCCGTGGCGAAAGTTTTATTCTGAGGGTGAACTGACTTTTCTGTCTTACTTTGACTTTGTATCGATCCAAACTGGAGCAATATAATTGAGGAGCAATTATGTAGTATGTCGTCCTAACTCAACACATATTACATATTATATAAAGAGGTTCTTTGCATAATGTCCTTGTGTATAAGAGAACTTTATCAAACCTAATTATAATCAAATTTTTTGTATTGCTTTATGCATTAGGTATAGTTTGCTATCATATTATGTTTGCTTCTAGCATTATGCTTGTAGATTGTATTTTCAAAATAAATCGTATTAAATTAAAATGGTTATGCATGGATTTTGTTATAGATCTTTGGGTTTCATTCGATTGATTTTTACCAGTTAGTTTTATCCTGTTCCAATTAGTCACTAACATTGATATTTGTCATGT
Organism: Coelogynopora nodosa; assembly: GCA_034780555.1. NCBI lineage: Eukaryota > Metazoa > Platyhelminthes > Proseriata > Coelogynoporidae > Coelogynopora > Coelogynopora nodosa. The sequence goes on along the minus strand of JAUZND010060274.1, from coordinate 11,920 downwards.
TTGCTTTCTTCTATTGATTAAGGTTTTATTATACTTTACGTTATAAAATAAAACCTATTCATATTATATTAATCTTCATTTCCCTTTAGTTGAATAAAAAAATATTGGAATATTCTTCTGGAATGTTTGCCTCCACAAAATCCGGTATCTTTGTATGATAGCAAAAACACAAATCAACTATTCTTTTCTGGTTGTTTTTATTGAGCAATGTTTCTTTATTTAAATATATTTTATTACCGTCATGGGAACAAAAAAATGATAGTGGGATTTGGGGTAGATTACTCACGAGTTTCGTGGATATATATATATGGTACAATAGGTTGATTCAGTTCTATAGGCCCAGTTCATAAATCTTTCATATACGAACTTTAAAGTAGACTTTATTTTTGAGTTTATTATCTTTTTCAGTTTGTAACGACATGATATATTTCTACATATAACCAATGTTCTGCATTCAGTCAATTTACTGCATATTAAAAAATGTATATATATCAAATATTAAAACCCATATTACATATTTTAATTTGTCCTAAACGTCATTTGTTTTTTATTTTTGATACGGTAACACACTTTAATTAGACAATTTACCTTTATTCATTGTTAATTCGGTTATTTATCTAAATTAAATAATTTGTCTGAGTTTTGATTTATTGACATATTTTATGTAACATCTTGTTTTCCCTATCATTAAGATTTATTGACAATATCCTGACATTTTGTCATATTTCTGTCGGTGTCATTTACTATTCGTAAAATTTTTAATAAATTCATTACGGATCATATAATATAGTTGTCATGGTAATAATTATATGATTGGAATTTCTAAAATTATAGTCTGCTGCTTCGATTTATTCTTTGATCTCACCGCTTATATTGTATTTGTGGAATTCATTGGCAATGGTTTTCTTTTTCGTGGCAGTATGGTTATATAATTTGGTAGACATTCTTGAAGATAAATTGGTAATTCTATAAACAAATTTCGAAAGATTATTATTAGTTATTGTTAAGTATCTTCGATAAAAGATAATATAAATAATATGGTAATTGAAGGCACTATTTTATTTATAGAACATTTATTTTTCTCTAAATATCATAGTGTTGTCAATTTTAATAATACAATCTTTTTTTATTTCTAAAGCATAAGTACATTTTACGATTTTTCAGAAGATCGTTTAAAAAAAACTTCTAATCCGTATTTCCAATAATATTAATATCTAAACTAGTTAAATTATATTTAAATTAATTATTTAATACTTTAAATGGTTAAAAAATGGTTACACATTCTCAGCAAATTATCGGCGAATTAATATTTACAATTGACTTTTTTGTCATTTTTCAAATTTTTATTAGTTCCAAAGATCATCGCACGTTAAAACATGTTTCTTGCTTACTGTTAACTACAGCATAGTCAACTTGATATTTGTTTGAAAATAATGTTTTATGATTTATCGTGTAACGCATTCGTGATAAAAACAATTGAAACCATAAATAGACACCATTAGAAGCCATTAGACCGCTATGTTATGTCACATTGCAAGATTGTCACATCAAAAGATTCCATAAATTTATCAAATTATTTGCATGATTCATATTGTTTATATTTATGATCATCTTTTTTCGCATTTTTTTATTTAAATAAATTCCTTCTCACGATGTTTTGGAAAATAAGGATTTCTTTCTCAGATTTGTTTAATACTTTGAATTCAAACTTTTTTTATATAACTAATAATTGGTTATCAATACGTAATTAGACAAAAAATATAATGAACACGCAAATTTCACATTTTGATGGTTTGTCCAAGTCAAACACAGCGGACATCGAGTAAGTCCTATATAAATTAAATTAGTTGTTTGATTCTGAGAATAACAACTGCTTCTAGTTCCCACTAATTTTGTTTATGCCCTGACTTCCGCTGGAAGGAAAGACGGCTTAAACCGAGTATAATCTAATAGTTGAATGCTTTTCTTCGTGTGTAGACCTACAGCTCTATGCTAGATAATATTTGCAAATACAATTAGGTTGTTATCGAACTGAAATTAAGTGTGAGAGTTTTTGCTGGTTTCAAAGCAAATGACTTGTAACATTATATTTTATTTAAAATCGATGTAAAATCGTGTAAATCTCCGTATGTAGTGTTATTTTAATATTTATTAAACTATATTTTGAATAATTATATGAAATTTAGATTAAGATTGCCTGTTTTCAACTATACTGCAAATTAGCCACTCGAAATTATTACAACATTTATAAAACCTATAATTATTTTTAGTTCACTTTCGAAAACATTCTAACTGTTTTTAGAGAGCGTGTTATCCCTTGTTATATCATATTTCAACAGGCTATACTTTTTGTATGATATTGTTTTGTCTGTCGTCATTTTCTATGAACAGAGAGGGAATCTTCTCGGGTTACTGTGAAAACTGTAACTCAATTCTTGAAAGATCATCTATCAATCTTTACGAGCTTCCTGTATATTTATTAGTTTGCAGTCCTCGCTTCTATAAAATTTGTACACAATCCTTAAATAGTAAATAACTGTCCTGCTTATTTGTTAAACTGTTTTATTTTCCACTTTATATATATACATTTATGTCATTAGGGTAGGTATAATACAGTATTCTTTTGAATTATTTTAAAGATATTGCCATGGTTACCTATATCTAGAAGTCGGTAAGCTATAGTATACATGTTAAATAGTTTTCTGTAAATATGTCAACCATTAAATTTTTTTCTTTCTATGATGAAGATTGTGAATTCTTGTGTCATCTGAGAATAGACTCTGAATAGATAAATGTTCTCCTAAAACCTCTGAGCTCTGTCTTATTGCGTTGATTTAACACACTCCGTCTTCAGAGTCAAAACCGCAGATTTTCTGGGTCAACGAAACTTCGGCCTATGTTCGCATGCCTCGAGACTCGACAGTATCAATCGCTGAAGGTATGCAAATTAGGATAAACACGATTATTTATGTGCAAGAGTTAGGCAAGATATATCGCCTGAGAAATTCTTCTTTAAGATGTTAAAGGAATCTAGGCTTTTGCTGAGTGTGTCTCATATTATCATAATATGATCTCATTGTTTTATACCTGATGGAATATAATTATTTAATTAATGTAATTGACAGAATATATTGACAGTACAATCAACATGCGTAGTGGGTTACTCTCATATCACCTTGTCGAATATTTTCTTATCTCGTAATGACCAATGTTAATAAGTCTTATTTACGTGTAATAGTTTATCTACTTTAATAATTAAATAATAGTCAAAAGAAGAAAATACGTCACCCGTATTTACTAATTGAGTGATGTGACCCAACGGAATACTGAAGAAAGCTATGATTGAATGAATCGATACAGCTTGAGCCTCAACTGAAACTATACTGCTTTTAGTTGGTGATTACATCATTAGATTAATTTATAACAAAGGGGAGGCAAAATGAGATAAGGTGAAGTTATACGTACCCTGGCCAGACAGGCTTTATCTACAATATATTTTGATTAAAACATTATAACTCCAACTTTATGTGAATCGATGTTCACCTCTGGCGAGCAAATAAGGCTTCCCGTGAAAGTAGGCAAAATCAATCAAAGGTCATTATTATAATATGACGTATTAGAAAATAAAAATTAACAAATCTGTATAAAAAATGAGTTTTAAATTTTGATTTGACAAGATTTGCAGCAGTCACTTTAGCTGAAATAAACATTGAAAGGAGACTCAATATTTAATAAATCAGCAATATGTGACCGTGCCATGACCTGGTTGACAAATAAATAACAAACCAGAAGAAGCACTTTAGCGGGGCACGCGAGTTCTATTCACTAAACAGAACTCGACAGTCGGCAATGATTTTGTGGCAAGACGTTGCGTCTATCACAGCTATTACAGTATCGTCATTGGACTATCTCGATTAATGGATGAGTCTGTCACTAGACGTTAATTACTTCTGCGATAATGAGGCAATTTTCGCTGCGCTATTTTAGGCTGAAATGGACGCCTTTCCGGTTGTTTGTGTCGCCGAATTCAATATGATATAGTGTGGACGCTGATATCAAAACAAAATTAACAAATAATTCAAATCATCCATTTCCTATAATCCAGTCTGGTCACATTATCTGCTGACGTCGGTTCCAATATATGTTTTAGATTCATTTAAATTGAAAGACGATGACCTATTTTAATTTCGTAATATTGTTTAACTTTACGGCGGTGTTCCCGCGCGATTCGAAAACTTAAAACGAACACTGTGAAATACATGAAAATATGTTGAAAATAATGAGAATCCCAAAGAAGTTGGACAATTGATTTCAAACCAATTAGTGAATAAAATGTTATGTTGAGTAAAGCATTATGAGTATATTTTTTGCCTTTTGAAATGTTTTATTTTATTTTCATAATTAATTAATTCACTTGGGTCATACGATTTCTTGTACTGTTTATTTACATCAACTGATCATAATATCAATGGGAACCTTACCTGGAAATTTGAAATATATGCGATATATTCTGCCTTAGACACGAAATTGATGCAGACTGACTTGTTTTTACTTACAAATATCACAAATATTATATATCAAGACTACAATAGTTATATGTTAATACTATAAATATGTTTCATAGGTGGCCTTGAGTGTCTACACATACGTGAAATTAGCAAAAATATTTATTTTTAACAAAAAATACATAAAATTTATTTTTATGTTGATAATAAATAAATTATAAATCTATATATAATATATTGTACTTCTTAATTAATAATGTGACATTAGCTATAGCGACAATTTGTGTACACCACCAGTTTGTTGTTCCTAAATTTACATTTATTTGTTAATTTATATTGACAGTTTGCCAATATCAATACTGTTTTCTTGAATATGTATACCTCCGTTTTATATTTAACGATTGTTTATGAATTATTTGGTAAAATAAATAGTTGTAAACATGCGTAATTTTTTTCGTCTTAAGATGTAGCTACACTACCTGTCCCTGGACTTGTCCTGTATTTTCAGACTTTTCAGAGAAAAGAGTGATGTAATACATTTCAAGCTTTTGTTTAAATGATTCAGCAGTGTCACAACTTTGACTTCGGTAACCATTTCTTTTGTTACTCGAGTCTTGCAAAGACGTAGGACAGATTCTACAGCTGCAAGCTGCAACCAGGCATAAGGATGCAGCTATTATCCTATCATCATTTCTAATGAAAGTAGTCGAAGCTGGAATTTCGTTTAATTTCTCCTGCCTGAGATAATAGCTTAGCTTGTAAAACATGCTCGCAATCTTTCTTTACTTATTATGTCCTATTATGTGTTCTTTGTTTTACACATTTATGTTATACAATAGTGTGTTTTTTTAAATTTTGATACGGATATCCTTTCTGCAACTAAATATAGATAAAGACGTGTCAGTTGCATTTAAATGATCACGTACGCTTTTACACAATATTATGCTGCTAAATCATATATGTAGAAATTGGTAACAGAATAAAAATATTATACATTATAAAAACGATTCGAACTTGTTTGTTTTATTCTAGTAACCAAGGATATAGTTTTTATTCTAGTAACCAAGGATATAGTCTTTATTCTAGTAACCAAGGATATAGTCTTTATTCTAGTAACCAAGGATATAGTCTATTCTAGTAACCAAGAATATAGTCTTTATTCTGGTAACCAAGGCTATAGTCTTTATGTTGTTATTATTAGTAACCCGATATTGACAGATGAAGATGTAGCTCAGTGATCAATATCTCCTCAGCCTGTTTGATTCCTGCTTTAAACTGATGAGGGGCAAAACACCGAAACCGGACTGCAGATAGATTAAACTGTTGAGTTTAGTATAATAAAATATAATTTAAAGTAACATCCCGTTGATAAATCTTCTCGTATTGTTAACACCAAGTCAGGATTTCGGAGAAAAGTCTGGATTTACAATTTTTATCACATTTCGGCATTTCAGACACTTTGTTTGAAATAAATAAAATTACAGTATTAAAGATAACTTGAAAAATTCGCTTTCCGCGCGATATATTTAGTGTCTGTATTGTATTACATCTTTAATGTACGTTTGATTTGTAATATGTGGCGATAGTAGGCCTATAAAAAATGTCATATCTGCATATTAATTATCGAGATTTTTATAAATTTCGAGAAAATGGGTTTTTGAGGCACTCACAGAAACTTAGAAATCCTTATAAGTAACCCAATATGGCTGAAATTTATTTTATACATTTTTTAAATGTTATATTACACTATAAAGATCTCGATTCTGCGTCTAACTCAAATTTGACAAAAATGCAGATACGACATTTTACCTTTTGCTTACTTACCTTGGTTTTTTTGTATAGCAATTTTGATCGGGATAAAGTCTGGATTCAAAATGTTCGAGAAATGTGCCGACTTTGTTCTCGACTCATGGCGCTATAATTAAGCTTCCGCTTTTTTTCCTTTCTAAGTATCGATTGCTCTGAGCAATACTACAGAAATTAATTCTACGCTATCTATTGAAGTCTATTATATATTAGCCTCGCCCCCCTCCCCCCCCCCCCCTCCTACTCTCCCTCGCCCCTTACACCACCTACTCACAGTGGAAGCACTGGCCAACCCACGAGAACACTTCACCATCGTCCGCTATGCCCGCACCGAGCAAGCCTTGGATGACTCCGCCTGTCAGACACCCACTGCAGCCACCGATCGTTCACATGACAACGCGGACACCGGGGCCTCCAAGGTCAAGCATCCCCGAGGCAACAACTGGTATGAATCATAGATTGATTGATTGATATCAAGGAGTATATTATAGAAGTGACTTACGATGATATCATAGAATGAGTCGTTGTTTTGGTTGACCGTATGTGGTTCAATGGTCGATCAGAAGATTTTGGGAAATCCATTGGAAAATCGATAACTCCATAGGAATCAGAGCTCCTCCCACAAACTCTCAAAATCTCACGAAACATTCGTCAAAAACTTTAGTTTCACTCCACTTTAATTTATTCTCAGTCAGATTATACTCCTCTTCCAAGGAGTCTTCCATGATCATTCCCAGTAAAACTAATAATAAAATCACATTTTATTTTCACATCTAAAAGTTGACGTTCTTAGCTGTGGAATTATGTTTATCACTTTTCCTAATAATAATTCACAGTGAGGTATTAAACATTTTAATCGGTCCGTTTTTTTCGCTTTACGTTGGAATTCCCATTTTTGACAGCTTGTTCCTGTTTATATCTCTATAATTGTCTCATACTTATATTTTACAGGGAAACAGTAATGATGGCCTTTTTAGATTGAATTTGATAGAAAACAGTTTGAAACTTTTACCATGGATTGTGGGATAAAACGATTGAGCAAACTTTTAGTGCTCTATAAATGCTAAAGTGGTTTTTATCGAACTCCTGCCATCATGGTATCAATCACGTTGTCCGACATATTATGAACCCTTTTTTGGTGAAATGGAGTCACAAATGGCTCTATAATCACAGCAGTTTGTACTGTTCCTAAATTAAAATAGCTTTTGAGAACAGAATATAGCTTTTCTACGTGTTTAAAGAATATTATAATTTTTGTAATAATATTTTAAAATAGCAATATTTTTTATTAAAGCAGCATTTGGATGGTTCCATTTTCTGACAAAAGCAATTTGAAGATGTTTTGAAGCAAATTCAGAACATAAATTTACTGTTCATTATTATCTAACACAAATAATAGGGTCTTAAAAGATTGCATTTCTATTGTTAAATAAATGAATTGCAAGCATTTGTTTTCCCTTTTTATTAACGGGATAATACATTATGGTGATATTCACTTGCCTGGTGGCGTATTGATTTCCTTTTCTTACTCAACGGATATGTGAAATAATCAATAAGTTTAGGATTGAACATTGTAGATTATAATTTGGGATTGTATAGAGGTCATATCATCATAGGTTGTAAAAAGGTAATTACACTTAATTTAAATTTGGTTTATTTTATTATAGTTGTCAGAGTTATTTTAGATTTTGTTATTTGAAATAGGTAAGTATGTTTACCAGTGGATGCAATAGGTCATTAGTATGACGGCTTCTGTTTTTCTGTAAATTTTAATAAATCTCTTTTTTCTTAAATTGTTCTTGTTCTGAGTAGATAATAGGTATTTCTGTTTGTCTTACAATATAGTGACCTACATTAATGTATGCTGCATTATTTCATCACAGTTTGACTGTTAATTAATCAAAGTATTTTTCAATTTAACTTTTCCTAGTCGCCCTGTTCGTAATTCCCAACAGAGAATTTTCTACAATAAGGCTCACTAGGTTCTTTAATTAGTTTAAATCAGCTTATCTCCCTTTTTTACTGTCGGCTGTGGTGATTGATCACGTGTCTCACAGCATTATCTTTATCTTCCATATTTGTTATTATTAATCCTAGAATTTGGTGTCTAAAATGTTCCACCCATAACTTCTAATTGAGCACTTAATAATGTGTTACCTCTCTTCAATATCCATACTATGAGATTCTCAGCAGCAGCTTGCCTTTTAATGATCTTTTATTGAATTCCACTGATCACCTTTCTCGATTTTGTGCATAATTTACCATTGCTCTCTCTCTCTCTCTCTCCCTTGTACGTAATTAGTCTCATCGAAATGATCTCAAAATTGTAGTCCGACAGTCTCAATTAGTCCACATAAGGGGGTTTGTTATGCACGCTAATCAAAATCGATGCCTTTATGGCACACTATCCCAATCACACGGTTAATACATTGTAATGAGGCTTACTGGCTCACCTCACAAGTTGAGCTGTCTAGATTCCTCCCAATGGATCGTCAAGTTGCGCTCTGCAGTCTGCAATCCCAACTCTCCCGTTACCGGTACCTTACTCGACCGACTACGTTTAACTCTGAGCACATCTCATCATTAACGTCAGAGCGTAGTGTTCATATTGAAGTCTGAGTGGTGTTTTCGTTTTTAATTATAGGGATCTTGTTCTATAACCTTCACCGAATGATACTGAAGTGAGTTTCAACTCCATTTCTAGACGCTGTATGTATTCCTTAATGGTAACCTTGTTACTGCTAAGTTGAGCTGCATCGGCATGCGCCAATGTAAATGAAGTCATATAAGACAATCCTATCTCTCACCTAGGCAGGGAACTTTATCGTTCACTTTTCGGCTGATATTATTTCCTTTCATTATCCCATTTTCCCCTCCGTCGGAATGTTGCAATAATAAATTCTCCTGTCGCTCGGCCTTTGATCTTTCTTCGTTTGGCAGTTAAATTCGGACTAAATTTGGACTATGTTCAATTCAACCGTGTTGTTTTCAACCCAATTCAACCCATCTATACTCTTAACTAGCTCTGTCCATTAGTTTATCTGCCGTTCATTTTTTGTGGTTCGTTCTCGTATATCGCAGTGCTGTTACCATTTCAACTTGTTATTGTTTGTATCTTTAGTCAGCATTTAATTGATCCAATTAATTTTCTTGCCATTTTGCTCTTTTTTGTATGATTTGTGTGTTCTTTCTCTTCGTTGATTTTCAGCATTCTATTCTATTGTATTTCTTCTGACAATCATTCTTTGTTCGTTTTCTTCGTTTCTATAAAATGTAGTAATTTTATTTGACTTGTATTATATACTAACTAACCATAGCGGAAACAAGGCATACAATAATGTCGCATTTCCTCTTCTTTAATAATATATGATATTTCACACTCTAATCAGCAACTATGTTATAGCTTATAGTTATAAACTCCGTGTTTTTCTCGCATAAATAATTTGATTATTCTCAGATTCCGTATTTTGCTGATTAGTATTATCCCGTATTTTAATGACCTCTTGTAAGTTTCCTTGTTTTAATAATTCATATCATCTGCTTCCTTTCCCTCCTCTGCGCTGCCCTGGGTAGTTCACACTGTCAAGTGAACATACATAGGCTAGCAGAAAGCAAAGAGGGACGACATCTTCAAACAAATTTTCAATCAGCTTTAAGGCGCACTTTTTTTGTTTGGATCAAATTATATTTTCAACTAGTCTGTAATTTCGTCCGTAATTTATGCTCGATAGGGTTGCCATACGACTAACTCGTTATTATTTCCTTCTCTAAGTAACTTTATTAGTGACATCAGTTGATGTTTTCATCTGTCTTATTTTGTGGAAAAGATCTACTCAATAAGCTGTAATATATTCTCTCTATGTAGTATAATATATATTCCGTACATTTTCCGTTGCCCTACTCTCGAAGATGAAGAAGACTCTTTCGTCCTTCTTGTATGCTGATAAACCTTCCGACACGGCGCTTACTATGTCATTTCAAGCTGAGACATTTCTTGATTCATTGTACTAACCTGGCTGTCATCTCTTAGTATTCGTGCGTGCACTGCACCGTGTTAATATGCTTCCCTTTGTATACTGTGTTTAGTTTGACGTACGGGGGAAGTCGATTTATTGCCAAGAGAAGTTCAGTTCTTGTTCTACTGACATGCGGTGTAATATATTCGTAAGATTTACATTGTCTGACTGTGCAATATGTTTTAAAAAATTAAGTCACGATAAATTTAGTCCCTTGTTCCAGATGAAACTTATTAGTATTTGGGCACATTTCTTTCTTTTTTTACTATCGTGACATATATTTTGTGACATTTAAAAGCGGTGATTTTCGATTGATTATTTTTTACAAAATTAATGATAACATTAGCAAAATCTAAATTTGCCATTATAGTTGAATTCACTGCAAGCTTTGTTTCGAGTTTACCCATTGCCAGGCAGTCTTACCGTCGAATGCCGATTTGCTTATCGATTATTCTACCTTCTTTCCTAAATGCTAAATCAATCATTGTCAATTCTGACAGTATCTACATACTATCTGATGTCGTTGGTTGAAAACGTATTATTATTCTCTATATTAACTTCTCTGCTGTCTGTCTGTCCTTTCTCGAGTGCATTCTGTGGGATATTATTTGTCCGATAGCTACTGGCGGGATGGGATGTCTTCTTGCTCTGTACATTATAATGATACAAAGTGCATCCATTGTATTCCATACCGGTGTCTTAGTTCTCTTTGTATGAACAATTAATTGACTGCTTTCTCACGGTAAGAAATTGTAAATGTGATAATTGTATTCAATGAAATTAACTCAATTAATGCAATACGAACGGTGTATTTACATGGGAATTGTCTGCGTCAAAAACCCTACGTCAGGGAATTTCTGGAATTGTATGGGATTTTTACTTGTAGTAAAATGTCAGGGAAAATGAATAATTAAAAAAAAATCAGGGAATTTGGCTATTTTATTAAATTTTATATTTTCTGGAAGAGTGTCTTTTTGTAAATATCAATTATTTCAGTTTTACTTACATCATTATTATGCTATGAAAGAAATGTATCTATTTATTTATGTATATGTTACATATGATTGCCCACAGCAGGATATATGATCTCCACGCCTAGGAGAGACTTAACTGAAAGCGTCAGAGCTTCAGTGGCTCCAGTACAGCGCATACACGACGCAAGTGTACACTGGACCCATAAGGGGACCGACCCCCTTAGTGTACCAGGAGGCGACCCTCCTGGACATGGGAACCCTACCAGAGAAAGAGGGCTTAAGAGGTCTAATGTGCTTCTGAAGCACAGGAGGGAGAGCTCTGCTAACGAAACCAGGTACAAAGTTCTCAACCTCTGAGCAGGGGAGACTGCTTAAAATCGGAATACGAAGGATCCGCATCTCTACCCAGTTTGGTTGTAGGAACCAGAAAGGGCCTAATATCAGGCAAAGGAGATGGTCTAGGTACTAGCGACTCAAAAAGTGAAAACAAAAGAATGGAGCGCTTTTTGGACTGAAAAGTATAAAGGAAGGGATGGGGTACCCATGCTAGTCGGGCTACTCTGATATCCCCAGATAGGACGCTGCCCAGACCAAGAAGACTGTCCAAAAGAGTGAACAG
>JAUZND010060263.1:0-18282 GCA_034780555.1 Coelogynopora nodosa | reverse complement strand
GGAACTCCAGGTCAGTGAGTGTGGGGGGGGTGCGTACGCACCCTACGCACCCACCTTGGCTACGCCCTTGATAAAGAACATCAAATTACAAGAAACAATAACAGAAAATAATATAATATAATGCAGTAGATCTCTTCAGCATTTTTCTCGAAAAGTAATATCGTTTTTAAAAGTAAATTTATATAATTTCAAATTTGAGATTAGCTTTGTAATTTAAAACGGTAATACAATTGCTAATTATTAATTATGAATTTGAGAAGCATTAAATACTGTTTTAATGGACCATATGATCTTGCCCTATCATGGGCCTATTGGGACTAATCTAATCCACGAAAAAATATAAATATTCGATCTCTGATAAATCGATCTCACTGAAACTTAGCGAAATTACAATACTTAATGTATCATTTTAGAGATATGTACAAAATTTACAATCTTGTATTTTTCATGGCTGAATATTATGTAGTCGTTTTTACTCGATTTTTCTTAATTATTTAATGATTCTTGTGAGTAGATTTATTTCGAATTATCAATTTTCATTGACTGATGAAGCCGGTCCAGAACCAAAGTGAGTAATTTCAAATTTTTTCATTAAACAAATTAAGAATATAATTTTTATCAATATTGTAAAAATCAAATTGATAAACAAAACTAAAAAACAAAATTAACCAATTCTTTAAAAAAATTGATTTTATGATTTTTCAAAAAATTATACATTTTCAGCCGATGGTCATCACTGAAGGTATGCCGATGAAATTTTTTAATAATTATAAAATGACGACAAGAAAATTACTCCACATTTTAGCACGATCGGCTGTTTTGTTCTACAACTGTTGAATGAAATGTAGTGGGGGAGGGGGAGGGGGTGGAGGAAGAGGAAAAAAAGAACTGCAAAGGGTTAATGAAGTGAGGTGAAATGTAGTATCCATCAAACATTGCACTTTGTATAAGATAGTTTCGTATGAGGTACTTGCAGTAGCAATAAAGTCGTTGCAATAGAGCTCCACTCTCTTTTTCAACAGTTACAACTTGGTCATTACAGTCCAGCATTTTCCGAAAGTAATCCCTAAGAGTGACCTTATTTGATGGTCTTGGCATTGTTGGAGTTTCCAACAAAGCGGCTGGTAATGAGCACAACTCCTATGAAAATATTTCCTTTTGATAATCTCTATAACAGTTGATTGGGATCAATGGGCACAGTGTAATCCCCAATTGTGACAGCTGATTTACATGTCATTATAACATGCATTGTCCTTTCTAGAGAATGAATAGGTATAAATTAGTTCACCAGTCATCTTGACTAGAATACGTTCTCGAATCTTACGAGAAGTATCAACATTTACTCTCTTGTTTGCAACTTCACCAGTTGCAATATTATGCAATTAGTCACTCCCTGGAAAGGGATCATGAGCTGCCAGATACCCTAGCAGTTTAAGAGTATCACTTGTGTCTCTTTGCTGTCTGGTTGCTTCCATATTTTGATACTGTTCACTAGTGTGGTACTTTACATAAGCCAAAGTTTGCATGGCTCTGTTCATAGCTGCATAAGCTGGCATTGACAACACTCAAAGCTGACGTTGAGATTCGCAATCTTTCCCCTCATTTTAGTCCACCAGAACTTTTTAAACTCCACATAAGTTCAGGCTGCTCCATGACTAAGTCTGTTGAAAGATCAGCCCAGTCTCTGCCGGATCTCCTTATGACTTGGTATCCATCAAGGAATCGCTGATAGATGTTGAGATCTGCGATCTTCAATTCTTCCAAACTTCTGAAGATACAGTTTGGAGCTCTTAACTAATTGAAGTGTCCAGACTCAGACAAGAATGGTAACATGCAGGCTACAGATTTGTGGTAGAGATTCCTGTTACTTGTTCTTTCGGCTTGTATGAAGTCCATCATAGCGTCCTCCATTTCTAAGAACTGAAGCCACAACTGTGATGTTCTGTTTGTTTGTTTTGATTTGATGTCACTGAATTTCTTGAACAGGGTATGCAGGTCATCTTACATATTTACATCTGCTGGCGATTCTTCGTTGTTCAGCAAGTTATAAGTGTGCAACTTGTATAACTTATCGAGGAACTCATGCATACCATCTCCTGATACTTCTTCTATTTTGGAAACATTGTCACCTAATACACCTTCTAGTGATATACTGCCAACGGTATATGCTCGGGACAGGGAGGCAAGGGAAGGGATGCTCGGGAGGCAAGAGAATATCAAAAACTCTTCCAAGTAGCATAGTGTGAAGTACAGCTGTTGTCATTACATGAACCCTTTCGGCCCTGGATATGGCTTTGCTACTAAGATGTTGGACAGTATTTTTTGAAAAAACAGTGGAGAGAAAATCTGAAAACCCAGTTCCCGCCATTAGAAAACCCACACTGCCAAGAAATATCATAAGAAGATGCATTGATCGCCAATAAACGAAAAAATTCCAAAGGTATTCTGGACAAATTAAATAAGTGATATTATATTTATAGACATTATAGTTGTAATTACACAGTACAGAGTAACACAATGGCCTAAAAAGACCAATATGACCATATAATTAAATAAAGTAAAGTAGCATTATCTGCATGTCCATGTACTTTTTACTAGTGGTCGGGGCATGTTCTATTGCTCAGATTTGCCTACAAAATAAAAAGTAAACACACAATAACACATTATATGGCATACTGAGGTACTAAACTTTGCATTTTCCAATATGGAGTTGGCAGCCATGTTGGATTTTGGGGTCAAGGTGATATCTGACATAAAGATTATGCATTCCATTATATTCTCATGCTAGGATTAGTTGAAAAAGACTCATCATTTGTATTTATAGCTTATCTGGGTGCCGAGATATTCAATATTATGTTTTCCAAAATGGCTTTGGCGGCCATTTTGAATTTGGGATTATTTTTAACAACGTTCCCGTGATCACATTTGAGTAAACTTTTTTTTGGGAGTACTCATATACGTACATGTAGATGAAGAATCAAAATGGCATGTTGCTAAAATTTAAAATTTACTTTTTTCTGTATTAATTCAAAAGATACTAAATAATGACATTATTATAATTTCATTATTTAGTATTTTTTAATTTTTTTATTAAACAGCTTTTGGGTGTTAGAGGGATGCAGTAGTTTCTTTCTAAATTTCAGAATCTGCTAATACTCTGCCTTTTACCGGTTACTGAGGGCAGAACGCTTGTTTTCAAAGGTCAAAAGAACCGTCGCAGCTGTCAGGAGATCAATTTTCGATGAAAGTATATACAGAAAGAATTGTGCTAATTTAATGCTATCGAAAGCTGCTACCCACATCCACAGAAATCGTGAATAAGTTTTATTCACTCTCCACTGCAGATTTTTTCGAAAATAAATAGTTTTTAAACTTTATTAACTTTTATCAATGTCATTGAATGAACTTTTATAGTGTATTTTGTAATACAATGTTTAAATTATATATACAGTTTCTAATGATAATTATTAGTTGAAAAACTCTTTATTGTTATCACCGGCAATATACGTCTTGTTTCAAATGGTTTTCTAAAAAAAAATAGTCGTATGTTGTTAAGAATCCTACAATGAATAAAATCTTTATCCAAGACAATATATATTACCGTCTAACTAATAGTGAATATCTAATGGGATTTTTAAGAGAACCTTGTTAGATGTTGATATCTAAACCGAACAAATCCAGGTGCTTTTATACACGGAAATCGGATGTACCGCTGCTATCATATTTGTATGTTTTTATACCCCAAGTATGAACTAGCAAGGGGTGGCCGGGTCAATTACATGATATTTTCCATAATAAAGTATTGATTTTGCTCAAATAAATTTAATTATTATATGGATATGAATTTCCTTCTACTCTCGAAGAATCTACAAATCTATTTAGTGGGGAGGGTCTATAGAAATATAAGATATTATTTTTATTAGCTATTTTTATATTTTAAATATTTCCAGCTAAGCACTATACATTAAATACGTTTAATATTCTCCATTTAAAATTACAAGCTTGTTATTTAATTTAAATATACATCTTTATTCAACACTCCTGCACTGTAGTTTTATATATCTGATAAACCTTGGAATGTGGAATATACATTCACTGATAGGCCTACCATAGGAAAATAGCATTAAACTATAAAATATTACCTATAGAAAATACATTCACATCAATAATAATTTTTTTATGAAAAATTGTTTCCTTCAAAATAGAGATTAATTTTCCAGATATAAGTTAAGTAATACATATTATCTCATATTGATGTAATATTGAAAAAAAGTTCTGGAAGACTTGTGCGCTACTTTCCAAAAACATGTTTAAAAATACAATTCTACATAGCGTATAAAATTTTTTTGGCCAAATTAATCAATAATCAATATATTTTTCTTTATAGGGTAATTATTATTATGTACCACTGGAAAGTATATTTAAAATTCAGGCAGGTTCTGTAAATTTCAAACTGACCGGTAAGTAACTTTTCATACAGGAATACTTTAAAACAGTGAGGGAGTCAATTTGACCAAACCCAATGTTAGTTTTAGGGTTACTTTATGCGATGTGGAAATTTTCCATTTGCATAACATTCTAACCATAGACGTGCAAATGTTAATGCTTTAAAAGGTATTTACATATCGAAACTCACTGAAACATTTATAAAAGCAATATTGAGGAAAATATCTAATAAAACAGAGAATTTCAATTCTCGTTATAATTTGTACTTTAAAAAATTCCATCATGATACTCTACAGTATTTTACTCAAAAACTGTTAAGTCTGAAGGATCGTATCGCTAATAAATGCAGTTTTTTTTAGGAAACTATACTGACATCATAAATTACAGAGATTTTCCGATTAGAATATAGTAATGATAAAGTCTTTCTATTTTTATAATTTCGGTAATACTTTGCATGGAGTTGCCTATACAATATGTCTTTATGGCGCACTTGGCCCCCAAGCTGGCTGAATAAAACTTTGCACTTCTAAACTATCTTTAAAAACGGGTAGCCGATGTCTGAAATACTCGACAATAACTATAGCATAAATTGTCGCTGCTTTAGATTTTAAAAGCAATTTTGCAATAAATTAAAAGTTGAAAGTAATAATATTTATCACTGCTAACTAAGATACAATCATTTATAAACATAATAACCCATTAAATCCAGGGACGTAGCAAGCGTTTCGGCCCGGACGACACAGTATATCCTCTCGTCAGGAGAAAAGTGATATAAATAGTTTTTGTTTCTCTATAGTACGTGCGAGTTAATATAACTTGACTTATTTTAACAATGTTCTGATGTTTCTCTCTCCTATATTTTAAAAGAACCGTATAGTATAAAAAGAATAAATAGGATTACCTTTTACGACCATTGTTTTTATTTTCAGTTATAATTTGTACAAATTAACGTATATTTCTATGTAATGGGTATTATATATATAGATATATCAATAATAATTTATTTAACTTTTAGAAAACGCAAAACTATGATAATCATACTATATGAGGTGGAAAGAATATAAGAAAAGTACTACATAAACACGTCTATACTTTGATTATATTGTACATACTATACTCAATATATACTGTACAGTTATTGTAAAGGCAAATTACACGCGTTTACAAAACAACGAATAACTTCCAATTAATATGTTTATGTTCGCAAAAAAAGGCAGGCAAGATGTGGCATGCAATAAAAAATATGGTTCATACATGTTAACTCCTTTTCATAAAATTATAGACACGGTGTGAACGAAGCCTATACACACAAAAAATATATCAAACTAGAAATAAACTATTACTGATTTAAAATAAATACCCTTGGCGATATACAAGTGTAGTTAAAAAGAGCAAATGAGCCCAGGAACAAGAATCAAGGTTAAATATCATGTTTGAAACCCCTTTCCTAAAATAAAAGAAAATATCATGAGACAAATATTGCATAGGGAAGGGGAACTATTTGAAAATTGAAGATAAAATATTACGAATAAGTTGGGGTAATAGGTTTATGGAGGAAGAGATGAATCTAATACATGTAAATGTTGCAAATTCATCAACAAAAAAGCAGTGTAATAAAAAAATAAACTATCAAAGAAGATATATTTCAAAAAATAATTATAGTCGCTTTAACCTGTTGCTATATGATTATAAGACTTATGAGACTGAAGGGAATAAGTCAAATGTGTTCATTGTATCCGATATATCAGTTTGATATCATGATTGATTTAATAAGGACAAATAACTTAATAAAAGTTTCAAAATTCGCAGTATCATTTTCAGAAAGTAAATGATCTCCATGTTTTCTATCATTTTCAATATTAACCATGAAAACGGAGTGTGCAACAAATTGATCATTCCAATTGTTTCATTATATTTTAGTTAGCTCGTTATAAATGTGGCAAATTGTTTATTGGAACCGCAATATATCCTCATTGTGGCCAAATTTTTATTATAACCGAAGGTGCTTTACTAACACGAGATTATAGGGATGTTACCGGGACCTATAATTAACTTGCGTGTTATAATCAATTTCTCGTGATTTCAAAATCCTTATGTATTAAGAAAGCTAACAACAGGTTTTCGAATTGATACAAATAAGAAAAACCATTAAAAACACAAAAAATAATACCATAATAAAAGAAATATATACTTTCGGGGCTAATTGTCCCTTATACATAGGAGTTCATAATATATTTATGAATACAATAAATTAGAATTATTCTGAAGCGACAGTAGTTTTCCGTATAAAAAGATATAATAGCATATATTGTAAATCGCAATATATCAGTGGCGTATCCAAGGGTAGGCGCCAAGGGAGGGGGGGGGGGGCGCCATCACTTCAATCTTTGTTGGTGTTTATTATTCAAATATTTAAAGTTGAAACTTATACTACTTGCTAACTATTTGCATACGTTAATATTACTATAAAGACACATTAAAAGGTAAATTCATCACATCAGTAGAAGTATCCAAGAATTTTAAAAAGACATTAACATTTCATAAATTAACCCAGTTGAAGCATTCAAAAAGTTCGAAAAAATAAAGTCGTAACAAGAGAGAAGGCTGATTCCAAAAATAATATCGATAGTTTTCAGTGAAATCTTCAGCAAACTCCATAAAAATGGTTAAATACATTTATTTTATAATACTGAAATAAAATATATCATTTCTAGGAGTTATTTTTATATTTTTAATTCTTTCAGCTTAACAATAATGAAATATACATAGTATTCTACTTTTCAGATTATCAGTTTGCCATTTCAGTTGTTTCATAAATTAAAGATACAACCGTGTTCAACACTTTTAACTCTTTATTTCATATTTCTGATTTGCCTTCTGGGTTGTGGGGTATACATATACATAAATAGTAAATCATACGAAAATATCGCGAACCATAAAATATTACCCGGCCGTAGATAATATACTCTCATCAATAATTAAAACTTTCGAATGAAAAATCATTTCTTCAAAAATATTTTTTTTCTATAAAAATGACTTATATTTTTCTAAAATACGAAATATATATTGTAATGCTACAAATACAGGAATACAATTTTTAACGTTTTTGTCAAATTTATCATTGATGAATATATTTTTATTTGTGGGATAATTATTTTTACACACCATTTTAAAGTTAATTTGAATTTCAGGTAGGTTCTACAAATTTAATACCGATCAGAGAGTTACTGTGCAGAAAGGAATACTTTACAAAAAAATAGAGTCAATTTGATCAACAATATCGTTAATTCTGTAAGGGTTAAAATAATGAGGAAATTGTTCCCCAGCTTGATATTCCCACAAAACGCAGAAAATTGAAAGCTAAAAATAAAATAATTTTATATCGAAACATAAAAATTCTCTTAAAGAATGAGCGTCATAATTTGTACTTTTAACCACGCCACCGACCTCTCCAGGTAATTTATTCAAGAAACCGTTTGTCTGAAGCTTCGTAGAGCTAATGCAGTAAACCTTCGGAAACTACTGACAACTACTATTGATAAATTTCTGAGATTTTCCGATTAGAATCTATTAATAATGAAGTCTTTCTATTTTTATAATTTCTGCATCTATTTCAGAAAAAAACTTTGCATAAAATTGCTAACACAATACTTCTTATTAGAATATATTAAAGCGCCCACGATGACTGACATTTTCATCCAAATGACAAAAAACACAATTTGCACTTCTAAAATAATATAACAAATGGTGGCAAACGTATAAAAACACATAATACACATCGCATGAAGTAAAATTCAAAATAATTATTTAATAAATTACGCTGCTTAGATTTTTAAAAACAATTTTGCAAACATTAAAAGTACTGATATTTCTAACTGATAAAATCCATACTTCCTTATTCATAATAACCGTTTAAATCCAGGGCCACAGCAGGCGATACGCCCCTCCGGCTGGATTTGCCTTTGAATAAGGCTCTTTACCTAAATTTAAGAAAACATGTTATACATTAGCGCAATGGTGTGTAGCAGGCTACCCCTACATACTTGCCACATGCATGGGTACAACCCGCCAAATACAATAGTTGAGAGAGATATTGCTTGTGGGTGCCCTATTTCTAAAATATGGCCAAACCTTTCTGAGGAGCTTGCAATGTTCGTTAAATTAAATCATAGATCAGATATTCTAACACAGTATGCTCTTGTCATGTGAAAAGTGATAAAAATTGTGTTTTTCCAAAAAGGAGCTCCACTTCCACCAGCTAATATAATTTTACATATATTTACCGTTTTCCGATGTTTCTCTCTCTCCACCAATTGTAGATATCTAAAGATATTTTAAAAGAACCATAGTAGCAAAAGAATAAAAACAGGCTGTCTTTGTCGACCATTGTTTTTATTTTCAGTTATAATTTAAACAAATTAAAATATTTCTTTACAATAGGTATTATAGATACATTTATCAATTCTTAATCAAACCTTTACAACAAGCAAAACTGAGGTAATACTATGTGAAGTGCAAAGAAAATAATAAAAATACTATAATACTACGTCTACTCTCATAACAATATACTCAATGTATTGTACAGAAATAACCTGCAGTATTCCCCAACAGACAAATTACACGCGTTTACAGAACAGCTTAATAACTTCCAATTAATATGTTCATGTTCGCAAAAAAAGACAGGCAAAAAGTGGCATGCAATAGAACATATGGTTGATACATGTTAAATTATTTTCATATAATTATAGACACAGTGAATGAAGTAAATGAAGTAAGCAGACGCGCACCTAGGAATAGTTAATGGGGAGGGGATCGTGGAAAACAATGGGGCCCCAAAGTACAGAATATTTTTGTGCTTAGGTATACTGCATAACTTTACTAAAACAAACATAAAACTTTGGACGCTAATATACCTTATAAACGAAGCATTTACGTCTATAACAAAGCTTAGGATAAAAAATCGAAACAAATGTCAAGGTCATCGAAGGTATCTCCGAGCCTATAGAAACATTTTGTTTAATTAATTGAGAAGGAAGCATATTTTGAATACAGAATATATTTATAAAATAATTCGTTAGGAATACTTGCTGCTATCATTATTCCAAAAATATAAATGAACATGTTCAGATAAGCCCATGTTACATACTTTATGTCGAGGAGACTGTCATTGCTGAGGGCGCTTCCTCCTTGTCCTATAGGGGCACCTTATTTTCAAAGAGAGGGTCGTATACGACCGGAAACAGAAACAGAAATTCTAACATTTATAAATATTGAATAATTGTTTTATTTGTATAAAACTAAAAGCTGGCAATATCCAATTAGGTTTTTTGATATTAATAGTAATGCAATACATTATTTATTATATTAAATAGGGCATCAAAACATTTTAGTAAATAAAAAAGTTGACTCCCGGTTGTTTAATATAAAAATTACAATCTGAACGTGAAGCTGTTTCTAGTTAACAATATCTGACACCACAATCTGATAATGTTATCCGTAAATAATTCCATTTCACTTTTTATTCAACCCTTGTTGCTTTTGCGACGCGTGTTGTTCCGATTTCGTTATGTAGACAAAGCGATGCCATCTCTTTATCGATAGCACTATTTTGCTATAACCAAAATTGTAGAAATCTTTAGTAAACCGCAAAATTGAATCGTAATATTCGTCATGATAATTTCGGGTCTTTTTGATTTATATCTTTGATTTGTTTTGTGGTGGTGTTAAGAAAGTGACTAGAATGTGATCATTTACTATATATAACGTATGTAATTTGTGTTTATAGTCGTTTTGTCATACTCATAGAGAAAGTAATATTGTTTTCTTCATGTCAACGAAAAAACCGTTATCCATTCACATTTTGTCATTTTAAATATTTGGCAATAAAACCTATTAATATTTCTACCTATAACTGATATCTGTTTATTGTACTTTAAATAAATAGGATGTTAACCTCGCAAGTTGATAACGTTCCGTTTCAGAAAAGAATATAATTTGTTCATAATATTCATTCTTGAGAACATTAATATCTAAAAATAAAGGTAGAGCACTCTCTCATGCCACTCTATAAATAAATGTTATAAAGAAATTCATATTACAAGGAACGACAACAGAAACTAAGATTATAATGCATGATAAATCTAATTAGTAGCGAAATAAGTGAATTGAAAAGCTTATTACAGCGAATGTGCACATTAATTGTCCAACATCGTGTATTTTAAAAATAGACCGGTGGACATCAATCATCAATATCCCACTGGTGTAAATTTGCCTCATCAATATATTGAGAAGTATAACATACTAATTCATTAAATGTTATTTATTCGCCTGGTATATATATGGTCTTAACGTATATCTAGGCTACAACAAAAATATAAAATATTCATGATACAAGTCAAGATTTCATTTCCACTAAATCATTCATCTAAACAGGCCAGGTTCGCTTTTTTTAGTACGCTTTTTTTTAGTTGAGCGATTTGAAAATTCTCTTGATGCATACAGTATAGCCTATATTTATAATAGCAATTTTTTTAAAACTAACTACACGTTTTATTTACAATATACACCATCATGGTTGGGTGCTATAATAGTCATTGACAAAAAATGTATCTACTAAAAATGTTATCTGTAGGGACGTTTTGTCAATCAATGATCATTTAAAAAAAATAGTTATTAATTGATCTTATGTAAAATATTATATCTCACAATCTTATTCATAAAATCGTATTTTATCTTGAAATACGGTCACTACTTATGTCAATTTAAAATTAAAACAAACAAGGCAAATAATTTAAAGTGTACAATACTAAAACTATACTTTCTCTCAGAAAAAGTTGAGTAATATGAAATACTAACATCGAATAAAGCTGCTGTGGTTTTCTGTACAAATCGCAATATATCAGAGACGCATCCAAGGGTGGACGCTAGGGGGTGGGGGCTCCACAATTTCCATCTTGTTGGTGTTTATTATTTAAAATATAAAAAATTATACTACTTAATAATTATTTGAATATGACATGTACATATTACTATAAATATACGTTCATAAATCGTAGATATCTGCTAAAATCATCATCATCAGTTGAAGTATCCAAAACATTTTAAAATACATTAACATTTCGCAAATTCCTCCAGTTGAAGTATCCAAATAGTTAGAAAAGACAACAATAAATTTGTAACAAAAGTGAAAGCTATTTCTAAATGTTTAGAAAACAAAAGAAATAACATCGATAGATTTCAGTGAAATCTACAGCAAACTCCATTAAAAATGTTGAAATACATTTATTTTATAAATATTGAAATATAAGATATCCTTTCTATGAGTTATTTTTAATTTTTCCAGCTGAACAATAATGAAATATACATAGTATTCTACATTTCAAATTATCAGTTTGTATTTTACACTTTTAACTGTTTCTTTCATATTTCTGATTTGCCTTCTGGGTTGTGGGGTATACATATACATAAATAGTAAATCATACGAATATATCATGAACTATAAAATATTACCGGTAGATAATATAATATCATCAATAATTAAAACTTTCGAATGAAACATCATTTCTTCAAAAAAAAATTTTTTGTTAAAAATTGTTATATTTCGCTAAATACGAAATAAAAATAATACTACAAATACAGGAAAATGATTTTTTATTTATTTGTCAAATTGATCATCGACGAATACATTTTGATTTAGAGTAAATATTTTTAGACATCATTTAAAAGTTTATTTCAATTTCAGGCAGGTTCTGTAAATATCATACTGATCGGTGAGTTACTTTTCATAGAGAAATAATTTTCAAAAAAATATTTTTTATATCGCAACCATTTATCCAAACAATGTTGAGAAACATAATAATAAAACAAAGACTCTTAAAGAACGTTCTCCAGATAATTTGTACTTTTAACCACGCCACCGACCTCTCCAGGTAATTTATTCAAGAAACCGTTTGTCTGAAGCTTCGTAGAGCTAATGCAGTAAACCTTCGGAAACTACTGACAACTACTATTGATAAATTTCTGAGATTTTCCGATTAGAATCTATTAATAATGAAGTCTTTCTATTTTTATAATTTCTGCATCTATTTCAGAAAAAAACTTTGCATAAAATTGCTAACACAATACTTCTTATTAGAATATATTAAAGCGCCCACGATGACTGACATTTTCATCCAAATGACAAAAAACACAATTTGCACTTCTAAAATAATATAACAAATGGTGGCAAACGTATAAAAACACATAATACACATCGCATGAAGTAAAATTCAAAATAATTATTTAATAAATTACGCTGCTTAGATTTTTAAAAACAATTTTGCAAACATTAAAAGTACTGATATTTCTAACTGATAAAATCCATACTTCCTTATTCATAATAACCGTTTAAATCCAGGGCCACAGCAGGCGATACGCCCCTCCGGCTGGATTTGCCTTTGAATAAGGCTCTTTACCTAAATTTAAGAAAACATGTTATACATTAGCGCAATGGTGTGTAGCAGGCTACCCCTACATACTTGCCACATGCATGGGTACAACCCGCCAAATACAATAGTTGAGAGAGATATTGCTTGTGGGTGCCCTATTTCTAAAATATGGCCAAACCTTTCTGAGGAGCTTGCAATGTTCGTTAAATTAAATCATAGATCAGATATTCTAACACAGTATGCTCTTGTCATGTGAAAAGTGATAAAAATTGTGTTTTTCCAAAAAGGAGCTCCACTTCCACCAGCTAATATAATTTTACATATATTTACCGTTTTCCGATGTTTCTCTCTCTCCACCAATTGTAGATATCTAAAGATATTTTAAAAGAACCATAGTAGCAAAAGAATAAAAACAGGCTGTCTTTGTCGACCATTGTTTTTATTTTCAGTTATAATTTAAACAAATTAAAATATTTCTTTACAATAGGTATTATAGATACATTTATCAATTCTTAATCAAACCTTTACAACAAGCAAAACTGAGGTAATACTATGTGAAGTGCAAAGAAAATAATAAAAATACTATAATACTACGTCTACTCTCATAACAATATACTCAATGTATTGTACAGAAATAACCTGCAGTATTCCCCAACAGACAAATTACACGCGTTTACAGAACAGCTTAATAACTTCCAATTAATATGTTCATGTTCGCAAAAAAAGACAGGCAAAAAGTGGCATGCAATAGAACATATGGTTGATACATGTTAAATTATTTTCATATAATTATAGACACAGTGAAGTAACATATTTAAAGGTGTAAATATATATTACAAAACGCGCGGTATGAACGAAGCCTACACACGCAAACAATATGTCGAACTATAAAAAACCAACTTCGGTAACCCTATAGGTGGTATACAAGGGGAGTTAAAGAGAGTCAATGAGCCCAGGAACAAGAATCAAGGTTACATATAAAAAAAGGTATGAACCCTTTTGTGAAAAATGAGAATAACACGAGACGGATATTGCACAGGCCTGGGGAACCATTTAAAATGAAATGTTTCAGGAAAATATGGGAAAACATGTGACAACCTAGGCTATTTCGGATAGTAAAGTTGCATAAAATATTGAAATAATATTTAAAATGTTTTAAAATAAAGTAATACAAAATGTGTTCGATGTAAATTAGTATGATATGGATAACCAATCCGCTTTTCTACAAACAAAAATAATAAATATTTTACAATAAAACACTGAATTTCACAGAAATATAGGATATTTTAATAAATATAATATACAATAAATGAATAAAGTAAATGAAATAAAAAAGATATCAACTTATAAAATAATTGTATCATAGTTTAAGATGATAACCAAATGATAGTTCATGAAAGTTGAAGATAAAATATTACGAATAAGTTCGGTAATAGGTTTATGGAGGAAGAGATTAATCTTATACATGTAAATGTTGAAAATTCACCAACAAAAAAGCAGTGTAATGAAAAAATAACCTATCAAAGAAGATATTATGTTTCAAAAAATAATTAGTCGCTTTGACCTGTTGCTATATGATTATAAGACTTATGAGACTGAAGGGAATAAGTCAAATGTGTTCATTATATTCGATATATCAGTTTGATATCATGATTGATTTAATAAGGAGAAATAACTTAATAAAAGTTTCAAAATTCGCAGTATTATATTCAGAGAGTAAATGATCTCCATCTTTTCTATCATTTTCAATATTAACTATGAAAACGGAGTGTGCAACAAATTGATCATTCCAATCGTTTCATTATGTTTTAGTTAGCTCGTTATAAATTTGGCAAATTGTTTATTGGAACCACACTATATCCTCATTGTGGCCAAATTTTTATTATAACCGAAGGTGCTTTACTAACACGAGATAGGGATGCTACCGGGACCTATAATTAATTGGCGTGTTACAATCAAATTCTCGTGATTTCAGAATCATGATGTATTAAGAAAGTTAACAACAACTTTTTTAATTATAACAAATAAGGAAAACCATTTCGGTAAAACTTAAAAACGACGATTATAATAAAAGTAAATATGTATTCGGGGGTATTTGTCGCTTCACCGGAGTTCGTAATATTTTAATGAATATTAAATAATACATTTAATAGATTTCAATAAATTTTAAAAAAATGTTTTACAAAATGACTTAAAAATCATAAACGAAAATAAAACATTAATTATTTACTTTAATAAATCATTCAAAATTTTTATTTTAAATTAAATAATACACCAAACTCTTCATTACTATAATCAAATTTGAAAGTAGTATAATAATTTAAATGTGAATTATCTAAAAATGTATGCACTTAATTGAGTGAATTAAGCATCAAACGTTTTAGAAACAATACAGCTAAAGTTAATAATAATTTTTTTTAAATAATATTTTAAAACTTCCAAAGCTACAAGAAGTGGAATAGTGTAATACCGCAAACGTTAATAATGGTATTTTAACTATCACTTTAGTTAACAGTCTCTTTCACGGTTTCTATCGCTGCTGTCCACCTTGACAATTACAAGTTTCAAATACAGTGACCTTTCATATAAGCATAACTAGTTCGAGTAAGACTCTGAAGAAAGAATAATTTATACAAAGGGACGTTAACATCACCGTAAATTCACATGAAGTTAACAATGTGACCAAATAAGCACAGTACAATCAACAACAATCAAAAATACATTGAAGACACCAACTCAATATTATGCGACTAAATAATGAGAAACAACAATCTTCGTTAATTACAAAAGACAGCAAGAGAGAACAGCTGTCCTGGAATAGCGTGCGGAGGTAGGTCGACCTCCAGGCAGGAAGACGTAGGAGCCTACTTCAGTATTATATATGACGTCATCAGGCATCTAGAGGGTTAAAGCGAGCCGGAAGTACATACAGAACATGAGCAGTCCAAGCACAACCATCAGCGGGAGTACGGCGAATGCGGACACCTGTTAGTGTTAGGGGAGGGCGGGAGAAGACCATGAATGTTGACACAATTATAAAAGTGTACTAGATAGTGGAAAGATAGCCCACTCGCCGGTTTTATTGTATAAAAATTTCGGATATGTACATTATACTATGTTATCGGTCAAGTTTCTGAATAGAATCGCTGGTTGGTGTTGATTTGAATATAGTGGCCATTAGTGGGTTTATCTTTCGAGAACATGACGTAGGCAGAGACACCTAAGCTACCCATCCTATCGAATGCTTCCCTTACACACTGTCTGCATACCAATTGAACAAATTTTACATAAGATATAAAAAACATGGCTCTCTTCACAAAGAATCTAAGATCAAGATCATTTGACCATCTTTTAAAGATTATGTGAAAAGGCGGAGAACGAGTTTTGGTGAAGAACGAAGGAGACTTATTCACAAATTCTAACGTTTCTTGGTCTTTGAGAAACCAATATGTGAATTACAAAAGAAGAGCAACATAGGCCTACTTTACAAAAGAATACACTAACTACAAACCATCATTAACTAATAACTTGTTAGGTAGTCTAGAGTGCAATTAGATGAATGGGAAAATATGTGGCCACTTTGTTATTAATTCGAATACACTGATGAGTGTGGAACAAAGTTAAA
Source organism: Coelogynopora nodosa (assembly GCA_034780555.1). Taxonomy (NCBI): domain Eukaryota; kingdom Metazoa; phylum Platyhelminthes; order Proseriata; family Coelogynoporidae; genus Coelogynopora; species Coelogynopora nodosa. The sequence continues at coordinate 1,785 of JAUZND010060263.1, read as the reverse complement.
AATGAAATAGTTAGCAATAGTTTTAAGCAGATGAAAATTACGAATACAGAACGTGGCTTTTTACTTCACACAACTTTCAAAATTTCTGACTCAGTTGTAGTATAATGAAAAAACCGATTGTTGTAATGACACTGATAAGACTACCTATAAAGACCGCAAGCTGTGGCTCCAACAACAAAAAATGAGGAGTCAACGCCAAATTTAGCGTCCCATCTTTCCAATATATAAGATAGCGCTCGGTAGGAAAACAACTGCAAACAGTTTAACAATTTAAAAAATATATTTTTATACACAATTTTAATTTTTTCTATAATTTAATAAGATAATAAACAATGCATATGCAATTTTTGCAATTAACGACGTGAGAGAGAGAGAGAGAGATTAAAAAAATTGCTCAAATCGCTTTCGCGATAAGGATACTGGCATTGGTGACAATAAGTCAATCCCCTTAATAAACAAATTCCCTAATAAGATATAACATATTTTTAAAAAACACTTTCACATTGCCGATCTAGCCTTTTACATTCTTCTTCAGGGCAAAAAATAAAAACATAATAATAACAAATACAACAACTGACAGATTAACACGGTAAATAATAGTAAATAAAATTACTATATATTCATATAAGAAACATCAAATGCAAGTATGTACAAATCGATTATTAAAGTAATAAGCATACTAAATCAGTAAACGTTGTTCAACAATTCCTAACCAGAATGTTTTTTAGATTTTGATTCTTAACAAAATTGTATTGTAATTTTAAATTATATAACTTGAACAGATGTTGAAGCTTTCGGATTAGTTGAGATGTCTTCACACTAAAAGGTAAACTAATCCTAAATTGTTCAACATGTTTTTGCTTATTGATAGCCACTTCTTGTTCTGTTTCTAGTAAATTAATCAATTTTAGTTCGATACTTTTGCTTGAATCAATATTATCTTGTTTTTCAACTGCCATGAAATTGAAGTAAATTATACTGTGGTCTAGTTTACCCAAATGCTTTCCCACCGGTGTCGATATTTTATTAATGATGTCACCCATGTGACTCGATATACGTTTGCGAAGTGGCGACCCCGTTTCCTCAACATATAAAGGTCCACTCTGGTTACAATAAATAATATAAATACAGCCTGTTGAGTCACAGGAAAGTCTTTTCATTATACGGTGATTTATTTAATTATTATCTTTAAATTTACTATTAAATATACCATGGACACAATAAGTACAATGAGGGCGACCACACTAAAAAAATCCAAGCTTCCACTTTGTTGTAATAAGAATCCCCGTTTTAGATAGTACTTCCCATTTCAGTTTTCTTAAAAGGAACGAGATATGCCTTATGAAGAACTGTTTTGCAAGTTAAGTTAAAAGCTGACCCTGTGCTGGATCTTCTTGCGTATCTTAAAATTTCTCCCCTTAGAATTTCCCGGGTTACGTGTTTAGGATGGTGAGAAGCTTCAGGTAGGATGCATAAATTATTAGTTGCTTTGAGGTGAGTAGAATATTGTAACCTTCCACCTAGCGTTAAACACACATTTAAATCAAGAAAATAACATTTAAACGTATTAAACACATCTAAATCTTCACACTATAAGGTATGAACAATGCATATGCAATTCTTGTAATTTACGATGTGTGTGTGTGTGAGTGAGAGAGAGAGAGAGAGAGAGAGAGAGAGAGAGAGAGAGAGAGGGAGCACCATTCGAGTCTTGTAGGAGAGGTCTATGAGCTGACTTTCCCGAGCACTTCTGAGCACCACCAACTCCGCCTAATACTGGCGACA
>JAUZND010060252.1:8104-18283 GCA_034780555.1 Coelogynopora nodosa | reverse complement strand
TGAGAAAATGGTATGAAAAATGTGAGTGACCGTGACTCTTTAAGAGTCATTGGTGAAGTGGGCGCGCTTTATAAACTACCCACTGCTCCAGAATCGGAGCCCTTGAACGACTTTGATATTACTTGAATTGTCGTTAAATAAATATTATTATTATTATTATTATTATAAACCTAATTGAATGGCTCAACAATTAGTCTATTGTATATAATTAAAAGAACATTAGTTGCTGCACATTAAAGTACATTGTGATTAAAGAGTTTTAATATTAAGTATTTTAATTAATTAATGATTTAATAATTAATAATAATATTCATTTTTGATTACAATGATTTTTTATTATAAGTAATGATTATTTAATATTTCCTCTACTTTCACCATTTTTAACAATTTACCATTTACAAGTATGTCAATCGTTTTCTCATTAATAATAAATTAATATAGGTACACACTGGCATAGACATACAAGTATGTGTTATTTTATGTTATTGTATTATACATTGCATTTGTATAATCCTAATGTGTTATATTGCATTTCTACATAGTTTTATATAATTTTGAGGAAGGTTTTTTATAAAGTAATTCTAATTATTGCTCAACTTTACACCACTAACTTATTTGTCACTTTATATAGTTTAACTTCATCTTGAACAAGTTGCTTTTGGTCAAATTTAATGTCGGATTTAGGTGCATTTTCAAAGTAAAAGAAAATATTACAAAGCATCAATAATAATCAACAGGAAGGCCATGAGCTATGAGTAACCAAACTTTAGTCAAATGTATGTTTAGCACATTTATAATATGTATTTCTAACATATATTTTCACAACATTTCAACCAGATTGATATTGAGTTTTACTGTGTCGATTAATAAACATTATGTCAGTTAAAGTATGTATAACTTTAACTGTCAGCATTTTAATTGAAATATATATACATATAAAATAAAAAAATATAATGTGCGTGATTGATGTCTTATCGTTTATTATTTAGAAATATTGATACTTAATATATAAATTATTTAATTATAATGTATTTTATTACTAGTTCAACTTTGGGTTTGATGATAAAAAATAAATAAAAATTATTAAATTGACAGAAAATAAAAAACACATTTTTAGATTTAAAAAAAACCTATAACCAATCATTATAAATGACAAAGTATTTCGCTGAAATTTTGTTATATTTATTATAAAACATAATATCTAACCGATTTTCATTAAATACCTTTTAATCTTTTATCTAAACTAAACTGTTTTAAATAAATTTCATTGATAAACAATACAGTAAAAACAATTCAATTAAAACCATTTAAATTGGGAATTGCAAAATAATTTATCAGCAAAATAATTTTCTACTTTCACTATAGATACCATACAAATATATGTCATAAAATATGCATTAAACAAGGAATATATTTCACATTTGCTGTGTAAATATATTGCTTTGGCATAATTTAAGAGACCAAAGCACAAGGTGTGTTCCATACTTGCCTTAAATATAGAACGAAAAACAGTTCGAAAACGAAGTCTCAAAAGAAGTCATTTATACATACATTTTTTAAATAATATTCGACATTGTTGAAGATGTTTGACATTGGTTTGAATCGACTAGAAGAACAGTTTATAATGGAAAAACTTTATCAAAATATTCAATTTCTTATTATGTTTATCAGAATACGTAAGTAAATAAAATACACCATGTCTATTCCAAGTTAAATAGTTAAAACAATTTCCCCCTAAAGGTCATCTATGAGCTATGATCGAGTAAATACACCATGTTTCAAATAATGACACATTAATTTAACAATGATGCTTGCAATTCATACCGTTTATGTTTACTGTACCTGTTCCAACGAATAGTTGTACGCATTATTTATAGTTTAGAACATATTTCCATCGAAGAAAATACTAAATACCACAGTTCACGAATAAATAATTGATTTTAAACATTGTGCCATTCATTGGAGAAGGCAGGAGAAGAGTTGCTCAGGTTTTTTAAGGGATTAAGAAAATAAAATAGTTTACCGACATATTTTTAAAAGTATATCATGACATTTTCTTTATTTAATTTAAAAAAATACATATAATTCAAATATTTTCACAATTTTCTTGCGGTAAAAGTATAACAAATTCTTTATTTAATTTAAATATATTATCACATTCTAGTTATAAGTTAACTGAGTAGTACGTAGTAAGTAAATAGGCTTATTGAAACGATCAATTTAGTGAATGGATTATATATACTTTAATTAGGTTTCAGTGGATTTCATATTTTCAATTCACTTTTATCGCTTCCATTTTAAATTTTAAGCATCAACTTTTAATTTTTAATTTTTTTAAAAACAGTTTTTTAATTGTCTTACTTTGTTTGGTTCAATATCACGAAGAAAGAATAATGAGGTCACTAACATTTTCTACCTGAACTCTTACCAGTGTTGTATTGTATAAATATTCATGCATTTTATATGCAAACATATTGTAATTTATTTTCTTTAACTGACTTTTAAATCTTCAATTTCTTAGACTGTCGTTTTTCTCTTTTTTGGCTCCCGTTAATCATATTCCAGAGGCATGACTTACCATGTTATTATGTTCTATCTAAGCATGTTGCATTTCGTACTAGGAATGTTTGGATTTGTTGTGTATTATATATTGTTTTAAGGTCTGGTTTATTGGATGTTTTTGTACACATACTTTCCAGAACCTTCATTTTTAAATAATACGTGTGTTCCCACTACTGCAATTCCTTTAACTCGAACTTACTCGATAAGCCTACGATTTTGTATGGTTAATTTTCTTTTCTTATTTATTATGAAATAGTTGTGTTATCAGTATTCAACGATTAATATTACAGACAACTGGCTTCGATATTTTTTCGAAACCACTGAAAAACAGATTTTAAATAAATGTCAGCTGGGTGCGGAAACTTAATGAATACATAGGAAATACAACATATTCTTCAATATTCGTCTGAATACCCAGCACTTGCCGGTCTTAATTCTTTGAGAAATAAGTTCTCTAAAAAACAACAGTAAAACTTATAATTCAAAATAAAAACGACTAGCTGTACAGTTTGGGTTATATAAATCAGTAATAAATAATAAAAGTAAACCATGTAAATATATAATTTTTTTAAGAATCGTAAAAAAAATATCAAAATATATAGTATAAGCAAGGTTCGATATTCCGCCGTATTTGTGTTTTATAAATAAACCTCTTAAAAATATGACACTTTCACTTAGTGAAAAAACTATTTGAAATTATATAACAAAAATTATTGATAAATAAATGACATGAAATGTGCATATTATAAGATAATCAAATCAGTTAATTAATCATATTTTTAACATAATATTTAAAAAAAAGTGAATATTTTTTTGAAGACTTTTAATAAATCTTACCTTAGCCACAATTGCCACAATAAACCTTTATCTTAGCCACAATTGCCACAATAAACCTTTTTATTAGCCACAATTGCCACAATAAACCTTTATCTTAGCCACAATTGCCACAAAAAACCTTTATCTTAGCCACAATTGCCACAAAAAACCTTTATCTTAACCACAATTGCCACAAAAAACATTTATGTTAGCCATAATTGCCACAATAAATATGTTCCTTAGCCACAATTGCCACAAAAAACCTTTATCTTAGACACAATTGCCACAACAAACCTTTATCTTAACCACAATTTCTAAAATAAACATTTATCTTAGCCATAATTGCCACAAAAAACCTTTACCTTAGCCACAATTGCCACAAAAAACCTTTATGTTAGCCACAATTGCCACAATAAATCTGTACCTTAGCCACAATTGCCACAAAAAACCTTTATGTTAGCCACAATTGCCACAATAATTATGTTCCTTAGCCACAATTGCCACAATAAACCTTTATCTTAACCACAATTGCCACAAAAAACTTGTATCTTAGCCACAATTGCCTCAATTGCCACAATAAACCTTTATCTTAATCACAATTTCCACAAAAAACCTTTATGTTAGCCACAATTGCCCCAATAAATCTGTACCTTAACCACAATTGCACAAAAAATCTTTATCTAAACCACAATTGCCACAAAAAACCTTTACGTTAGCCAAACCTTTATATTAGCCACAATTGCTACAATTGCCACAATAAATCTTTATCTTATCCACAATTGCCACAAAAAACCTTTATGATAGCCACAATTGCCACAATAAGTCTATACCTTAGCCACAATTGCCACAAAAACCTTTATCTTAACCACAATTGCCACAAAAAACCTTTATGTTAGTCGCAATTGCCATAATAAATCTGTACCTTAGCCACAATTGCCACAATAAACCTGTATCTTAACCACTATTGCCACAAAAAACCTTTATGTTAGCCACAATTGCCACAATAAACCTGTACCTTAGCCATAATTGCCACAAAAAACCTTTATATTAACCACAATTGCCACAATAAACCTTTATCTTAGCCACAAAAAACATTTATCTTAGCCACAATTGCCACAAAAAACATGTTATTATTTTATACTTCATATTATTTATACATTTATAAAATGAAAATTTTGTGTGACATTTGAAGTTCCTCATTAAATAATAATTAAATAAAAAATTAAAAATAGATAATTGTCGATTACATACAATATATTTTTATAAATTCCTTCTTAGTAAGATTGCATAAAGAAACAAGTATTTAAAAAGCACAGGTATTTAAGACATTGGACTATGTTCCACAATTATTTGCTGAGCAGCTACGTTTGATAATAATACAGACGTCAAAATTATGTTAATTATTATCAATTAAAAATTTAATTATGTATTAATCTCTTCATTTAGTTTCTCTAAACTATTGTTTGTTTTGCTGATGAACAAAACATTAAAATGTCTTACGACTATATCGTATGAACCGATAAATTTCGTCTGTTAGACATGAAAGAAAAAAACATTAAAGAATAAGACTATTTATTTTTAGGCCTTTTAATTTTTTTAGGACAGGCCTTTTTTTGTAACCATTACTAGCGAACCAGCAGTGAAACAAGGCCATAATCTACTGTTTTTAATAAATTAATCAATTGACACACATATATAATCCAAATTACCATAAAAGGGTTCGATTAGCATAAAATTAATGAATATTATTGTTTTGTCACCATGTTAACAGAATAAATTAGGCCATAATATAATATAAATATTGATAAATATTGATAAATAAATAATAAAATAATAATATAATAAATATTGATAAAATGATTCTTGTTATATTATTCTCGTCTAAAAACCGAAACAATCTTTCTATATGCACACTTTTTAAAGTGTATAAAATCGTTGATAATACTTATACTGTTATAGATTTCATATGCAATTGTGTGGTATGTAATATGTAGGTATATATTCATATTTTCTTGAGTCACTTAGTATTTAAAGAACAAAAATATTACTTTCTTTCGCGGCCTAAAATATTGATAAAATGACGATAACATTCACTGTGGTTTGTCATAAGTAATGGCATAGAATGACCTAATTTTTTGTCAAAAAATAGACGCCATTAAATTTCTACAAAACACATATTAGAGAGAAAAAAATAGCATAGTAATATGTTTTTTTTTAAATTATTTTACAACATTTACAGTTATATTGATTAAACTGCGTATTAAAATAATGATGATGTCATAACTAACGTCATCAAACTTAAAACATCGACTTTTATATAAGTATGAACTACAGAGAGGAAAATTAATTACTTCAGATTATTTTACTCCATTTCGATTATTTGGCTGATAATAGTTTGATATTAGTTATCCCACAATCACATCAGCGGTATTACATCGAATATATAGGAGCATTTCTACTTTTCGATATATATATATATGTAAGTGAAACAACAGCTTCAATTGATGTATAAGCAAAATTGTAAATTTAAGCGCTAAGAACTGTCTGTCTCTTACAGAACTTATTTGCTTAATGTAAACTGATGTCTCAAACTGGGGAATTAGGCAAATTTATTTAAATCAAGTTAACATAGAGGGGCATTTTCTTCAGAGTGAACTAAATAGAATTTTAAACCTGGCAGAACTTATCGTAACAAAATTTAGCAATAGACTCACATATATTCTCTCGAGGGATCTAAACTGGTTTTATAAAGATATAGGTAACTAACTCTCGTTCAATAAGGGGAAATATTTTTTGTTAACTCTAATATGATTTTTATTGATTTTTTTGCTGCTGAAATTTTATTTATTTTAAACGCTCTGGCGCAGTATGTAGATCAATAGTATGTCTTCCTTTAACCTTTTTTCGTTACAAGCATATATGTAAAAATATATCTAATATATTTAATTATAAAATAACAATTAATACTCTAAACTGAAACAGACTGTTAGGGGAACTAATTGCAGTAACATTTAGTGTGATTGCGTGTTTATTTTTTAATTTTTTAAATTCACTTCAAAAGTCGCTGTTTATTTTCGACAATACAATATTTTTTAAAATTTTATTTCTGATTGGAACGAAGCAAAAGGAATTTTTATATTTTCCCGTCATGATTGAATAAAATAAAAGCGACTATTTTGACGTTTTTCTCAATTTTAATATATATAATACAGTAGGAGTTTGATGAAATTTACAGAAAAATGCAATAGTTACAATAATTGAGAGTTATCCTATCTAAACTTACCAAATTACATCAGTACAGAATATTTGGTTAAAACACATCTCTCAGAACACAGTCAACATGTAGTCAGTGATTGCAAAACACACAGGTTTAATCAATACTATACCATTACCAATTAACAATAATAACGTTATGTTTTATATCTAAATAATTGTAAATATATGACTTTTAACCCTTTTCGAATATAACTCTGTTGACAAAGTGCAAATGCAATTAGTATATATTGTACATTTCTGACGATTACGTGGTCTGATTAGTTTAATATTTTGCCACGATTATTTCTAAAACTGTATTATAATCAATATGTTCTAAAATATACTTGTAGTTAATTTAACACAAATGTTATACAACTCTCTTCAAAACCTGGCAATGATCAGGTCATCAATATCGTCTCTAGTTTCTTCTACCTTCCAAATAAAGTCCATAGTTCGAAGAATGCTGTATTCATCGTAAATGTTCAGCTTTTTTCAGGTGAAAGCGCATATTGTAGAGATGTTCTTCTTTCTTATTTCAGGAATAGAACTGATATTGTTGTTTCTTGTGAGAGCTTGAACTGCCACAAGTCCATCCTAATCAATACTACAAATCATTTCGACAACAGACATCAGGTCAAAAACAGTAGGCCTACAGCGCTCTCCACTAGACGTTTCTATTCTGATTCATGTTGCAGCTGGTGTGAGAACCAATAATTGAACATCCTTATCATCATTATAGGCAACTCGTACACTACAGTGCATATGATATTGCGTATTACACAGCTTATAGAACAGTATGTATAACTATGTGAGTAAGTCAACTCATTCATGCCTCCTGGGAGAACGTGTTTATGTGGAAACCGCAATAAATGGTGTGTTCGCTCGTCCGGTGCCCATAACTCTTCCGTGTAACTTAACTCTGATGAGTTTGTCATTTGCTGGAATTTAGTAAATAATAACTTATGCAGTGTTAAAGGTATATTCCGACAAGATACGTTACATATAATTTAGCTCAAAATTTCCCTCTTGCGATTCTAACATTATATTATATTTATAACTAAATCATTCCTCTCATTAATACAACGCAACGTGATATTTTAAATTTCTCATGGACTACATAATATGTTTCCATTATCGGATTTAGAATGACCAACCACACAATATACCCAGAAACGGTTTGGACAAATACTGCACTTCACCTTTGCAAGATTGTCCCCTTTGGCTGATGGAAGTTACACCTATTTTCACAAAGTAAAACCTGTTAAGTCACGAGGCATATTTCAACAAAACTGTTATACCTCAATTTGGTAGGGTTTGATAAATAATCTTTTTATACGATTTTAAATATTTGTATTTGAATTCACTTGTATATTGTTTAATGAATTAACTACAGTATTATTAAAATGAATGAACGAATCGATTGATTTATATAAATACAATTGATTTAGTATTTGACTTAAACTGACGACTTTTTAGGCCCAAAGTGGTTCTAATAAATGTTATATTAAGCGTTCAGATAATCCATTATTGCTTAAATCTACCATTGTCCGCTTATATAGCATGAATTACTAACAGTAATGTTGTGTGTTTTCTCGTTTTCTCGTTCTATATGTATATTATGTGTCACAGTTTTCCATAGATATATTGTGAAAGCATGTTGGTTGAACTTAAAGTTTAATAATGTATATTGTAGGTGATATTTAATGTTGCATGTTATCTCAGAAACTAAGTGTGCTATACCACAAAACTTAGATCAGATTCATAAGCAGTATATAGCTGATAAAGTCGGGTTTAATGTAAATTATTTGATAAAATAAATTAACGAAAATTAAAGGGAAATTTTTGTCCGGTAAATTTGATTTTGAAATTGAATTTATTGATTGAAAAAAATATGATATATAAGTTTGTCATAATTATTTTACCGATTTGAAATAATAGCAGGAAAATATTAAATAAGTTCAAAAGCTATTTAGAATTTGGAGATGAATTATATTTAATTTTATTATATTATATTTATCATGTTAAAAACAACAGTTTACATACACATCAAACAATATATTAATATCAGAAAGTTCAACTGTACCAATCTATCTTGCTATAAGATACACAGCAAAGTAGTCTGATTGTGTTTCAACAAGCTAACGCCGACCTTATCTTCTCATTATTATTCGAGGAAGAATAGAATAATTGAAAATGTTAAAATCACGAGATATTAAGGTCAAATATGAAATGACGCGCGGGCAGTTGCTTCTATCTAATTGTATGTACCACGTTTGTCGGTAAAATGGAGAGATTTTAATAGAAAGAATATGTTTGGTTAGACATTTCCATTAGTTCATTAATTTGGGAATTGTGTGATGTTTAGTTACATGAAATTAATTATTTTTTTCGTATCTCTGTGTGTGTGGGCAATTTCTTATTCAATATTTTGTATTTTTGCATTTTATATATAAATATCCATATACAATGTATATGTATATATGTTTAAAAATATAAGATTAATATACATATTTGTTATCCCAAATACTTTGATTAATACAGATAAATACGAATCAATATATGTATGTATAAAATATTACCATTAAGTTGCCAATTTCAAATATGAAAGTGTAGCAAATACAATTGAATTGAAAAGAGGAAATGAAAAATATTTATAACAAAAAAATCTAACTTTTTAAACTTTCACTCATTGAAAAGAGTAACATCAAAATATGCCGCCAAATTTGGAAAATGTAAACGTCCTATTTATGAAGAGAATTTAATAATATTTAAAATTTATTAATATAACAAAATGTAGCAAATTGATACTTATATATATTAAAAATCGGTATTTTCTAAAAACGTTTGAAAATACAATTGAAATTTAAAAAAAAAGTAAAATAAAGTTTAGCTATTTCTCTAAAAAACTATAGTTATTAATTAATAGTACGTGTGTCTAACCATTACGTATGAACAATAAAAAAAATTAAAAAAATTATTATCATTTTAAGTGGTTATCCAATTTAAAATAATTTTCTTGAACTAATGTATATTAATGACAAAAAGATTTCAACTTTAAAACGAACAAAACGTTTACATTATGATTCATACTTTTTTGAAGAATTGTTCTTCAAAAACTATGTCCCACTAAACTCGAAGATTAGTGTAATTATTAATAAATTTGACATTTAAGAAAAAGTCATGCAACTTTAAGTATTGTATTCGAAGATATGATCAGTTTGTTAAACTCAGTTTGTCAAACTCAGTTTGTCAATTTATTTCGTACAATTTGATCTCACAAGAAATCTCACAATAACCTCACAATAACCTCACAATAACCTCACAATAACCTCACAATAACCTAACAATAACCTCACAATAACCTCACAATAACCTCATAATAACCTCACAATAACCTTACAATAACCTCACAATAACCTCACAATAACCTCACAATAACCTCACAATAACCTCACAATAACCTCACCACAACCTCACAATAACCTCACAATAACCTCACAATAACCTCACAATAACCTCACAATAACCTCACAATAACCTCACAAT
>JAUZND010060241.1:0-18283 GCA_034780555.1 Coelogynopora nodosa | reverse complement strand
ATGAATATTAGTATACTGAGGCCTTATATAAGCTTCACTCTTAGTTCACATATACAGTATTATAATGTACTGCAATATGAGCCAAAATATTTGAACTTTAAAATTAAGTAATTTTTTAGGAACTGAAAGGTGCACTGCAAAAGTGCTTTAGGGCTAAAAGGGTTAATTACAAATATTGTTTTTAGACCATTTCTTAAATATTTTACGAAAAATGACATCACCCGTGACGTCGCCATTGTTTTTTAAATGTAACTTTTGATGTTTACAACTTATGAAAACCAAACTTTGGTATTATGATTCACCGACATAAGCTGAATTTTTATACTACTTTTTTAGAAGTAGTATAAATACATATTTAATATTTATTTTTTAAATAGTAAAATTAAATTTAATAGATAGAAATTCCGAATAGCCATGAGCTAATGTAATTTTTTTTAAATCGGCTGAATTTTAAGGAAGTTATAAACCTTTTAGTAATTTACAGCTGACTAAATAAAAATTTTTTTTATTAGAATGAAATTAAATATTAGACTAGCAGAATAGCTATGACTGAGTTTTTTTTAAATCGGTTGAAATTTGACAGAGTTGTAGACATTTTACCATTGTGATGTATTATGGCCATATGTAATTGAATTCAAGTAGATTTCAATTTGAATTAAGTCGAGTTCACTCAGCTGGATATTGCTACTTACAGATTGATTTCGATGAGAATTCCGACTAAACTTTGATTGAACTATATAATATATATGTATATAACATAAATATCCAACTAAAAAATATAACAAATATAATTTAGAATATTTTTACATACCAAAAAAAATTGTGTTATTATTGATTATTTTATACCCCTCCTGGGTTTCCATACTTCCCGATGATATTAGGAGCTAAAACTTGCAACATTAATATAAAAAATATGTTTATCATAAATTTTATTTATTTAACTTAAATAATAAAATTATTTATTAAAATAACAAGCAATTTAAAATAATACTAAAATGGCATTTATACTACTTATAGCTTATTTATAAAAGTAGTATAATTATAAAAATATATCGGCAAATATAGATCTTGTGATCTGGAATCAGATTCAAAAAGAATTAAGTCAATTGGTTACATTGAACAAACGGTATAGCATATATTGGTCTGTATAGCATATATTGGTCTGTATAGCATATATTGGTCTGTATAGCATATATGGTTAATTTACTTATATATAGTTTTCCTAAATGTAGTTTATGATGTAGGCCTAATCAGGTCATAAAAATGATACCAATCTATTAATTTGTTTCAAAATTCTTTAGGAGGTATCTGTATACCAAATATCAGTTTAATCGGATGTTATGAATTTTGATTTTCCGGGGGGATAAAAAAAATCTCCACGTAGCAGACGTACCATAACAAGCATTTTCACATACGAAGAGTTAACCGCTCGGTCAACCTGACTTGTGAAGAAAATTGTGCTATTATTAGTTTAATTGAATATTTTATTATAAACATAATTTAGTGATGTCAATGCTTATTGTCATATCTTAAAACTGATGGACAAATATATTTTCTCTCGAGTGTAACGAACAAATTGATGAAGGTTTTCTATTCCACGGAAATGTTTCTACTACAAAACTTTATATTTTAAATCACTTGATGGACTACTTTAACTTTCACTTATTGTGGAAGAAATCCTGGAATTCCTCACAATCGGAATTGGAATTCCTCAGTTCAAAATGAATTTTAGATGCGAAAGCTGCTCTATTTATACTATATCAGATAAGAAAATGGATGGGAAGGAGCGGGGTGGAGGGGGTAATGGCCAAAGGTCAAGTATCATGTTAAAAGGTTAAGTGGGGGGCCGAATTGCCCCTTTCTATACTACTGATGGGTCTACCAATTAGATTATGTCGAACATCCTACACTCTTCGACATGCGCTAAAGTTGAAATATATTCCTGACATCTGCACATTACCTAACTGTTCGCTAACAAATATAAATTAGTGCTATATATAAAATTGTATCTATCAGATGCAATGTATCCGTTACAATGAAATATACACTGGCAGTACCATCAGAAAGTTACATCATCGAATACGAGAACAATATAATGACTCAATAGCTTCATCTTTCAACATCGCAGAATATGTAAGCGAAATTTATAACATCTATAATTGGCAAAGACAAAGACTGCATTAATTTAAGATTCAAAGAGGCAATTTTGACTGAATTGAAAAATCTAATATCAATATCAATATTGAATGTGATGATCTGTTAAAATTAATATATTGATTGTTATACAAATTAGTCAGGTGGCTTAGCAAAAGTTTTCATGATTAACATTACCGGCCGGACAAAAGTACTAAATTTGGCATGGAGTTTCTTTTCGGCCTATCTATCGATTTTAACTGTGGAACCACTTGATTGATTCTAATTTTCCAAGATGGATGCCAAAATCCAAGATGGCCGCCTTAAAAAAATAAAATTTCGTATATGTGGCCGTGAAAATCGGATATAAACAAATGAGATGTCAATTCAGGGTTTTTTGGGGTCACTGAAAACGATGTTGGCCATGGCATTTTGCTCAGGTCACCCATTTCCAAGATAACCGTCAAATTAAAAAATGGCCGCCAATACAACATTATCGTTTTCAGTGACCCCAAAAAACCCTGAATTGACACCTCATTTGTTTATATCCAATTTTTACAGCCACATATACGAAAAAATAATTCCAAGGCGGCCATCTTGGATTTTGGCCTCCATCTTGGAAAATGAGAACTGATCAAGTGGGTTCCACGGATAAAATCGATAGATAGGTCGAAAAGAAACTCCAAATTTGGTACTTTTGTCCGGCCGGTTACGGTAAATTTGCTGAGCCACCTGACTAAATAAGCGATTTAAATATGTATTGTAGTTCATTTATTTATTTGTACGTCATGAACACTGAAAATTTGATAAATTATAAACATTTATAGTTACAGTTTACTGGATTTTAATTTTTCATTATTAATTTTTTTTCAATGCTGCTAAAGAGGAACAAACAACCTTCTATGTTATTCTATTTTTTTAAAACTATATCTCTAAAAGATTTGTATTATTTTGTTGAAGCAATTAAACTGTTATAAATTTTTTCTTCGATATTTGATAAAATTAACAAAACTTTATTAAATAATTTCATGGTACTAACAATAAAAATTATAATAGAAAATGTGCAGACTATGCGAGAGTAGCCTAATATATATTAGATGTGATTGTTTATGGTGAAAGTCAATTCAAGGAAATCCACCACAATAAGAAAGAAAGTCCGACACCATTTTTTATCTTTCAATATAACTCAGTCGTTTTCTGCATTCGGAATTTTGTTTTCTTTAATTCATAGTATTTGTCCTATGTTATTTTTATACGTTGTATAATACTCTGGTATAATCCTGTTAGGTAAACTACGTATATAAGTCGCCTTTATAAGTCAATATTTTTCATGGTCATGATTGAAGTCAGAAAACTTATGTAGACAATCTTCCAAAGAAAACTTATTACACAATTAATCAATTATAACCTCCAAGTTCATTATATGTGTATATGACGAAACCATGTTTATAGAAACGATCCAAAATTGTAGCTGTAGGTAGGCATTTGATAACTTCAAAATATTGACCTTGATGTATGTTCTTCGACTGCTATAAGTAAATAAATAAGTTATCAAAACACAAGAGGTCTCCAATTTCAAATTGAACTAATGGGCATTTTTATTGAAGATGGACTGGCTCACAAACATTAATTGTTTCCATGTGATTTCCAATGTGTTTCCATCTTTACTACAGGGAACTGCGTGGAAAAAAGAGAACTAACTAATATTAGTTTCGAAATTTCTAGATGTTATAGAGTTTGTTTTGCAATTTAATCTTCGACAGGTTATATAAATTATTTTAGTAGTGCAAAGGCACAGATTACATTCTGTGCTTGGGATTTTTATGGAGAGACCAAGCCGAAGAAAGATTGTATTTAGATATTTACATAGGTCCTATTTTTTACTATATGTAAAAAAAATTATTTTCCTCAAAATTAATAAAATTATTGGTTCGGCAAATATCTGCTTATAAACCAGTGTGCTTATATAAGGTTATCACTGTTGACCAAACAACGCCACTAAGCATACATTTTCAATAGTTTTCACTTTCTAATCCAATTTTAGAAACCTACCATGAAGTTAGATCACAAAACGTTTTAAATTATTAGAATATGTTTGATATATCCTTGTCAAAAAACCTCAACTTTACTACACAATAATAATTTCTGAAAAGTGTTAGATTGTCTTAGAAGGGAATTTACATTTAGGCAATAATGTAAAGTAATTTGAAAACTATGTCCAGTTGTTATCTGATAAAAATATGTTCCATTGTTATAGTTCGCTTTCAATAAAATTGAAAATCTAAACGGTGTGAAACTGTTCTAAATTATAAAATGATTTTTTATGGAAACATTTTCCTAAATTATATTTTTATGTATTAGCTTACCTCAACAGTATTCTTATCAATGAAAACTGCTGATTATTTAAAAAGTAAAATCAATTCGATACATTTTCATGTTGTAAGTATTAATAATTTCATCATTTACGTAACAAATATTAAAACCAGCTATACACACAAACTTTAATTAATTTTATTGATAGGGAATTTTAGTTATTATATTTATAGCAATAAACCAATTATTATAGTTTAAAAATAAATTCATGTTTCGAAAAGACAGTATATTTACCAGATAGATATACCCATAAAAGGGAAGTTGTATAGTTAAATTGCACAATAAATTATTTTATTTAAGAACATTTACAAGGAAGGGTAGACAGTACCTATAGATAAGCAGAAATATTAACGCTTATTGTAGTACACTCAATGAAAATTTCTGCATATCACTGCAGCACGTTTAAAAGTTTATACTTATCAGTAAAATTTGAGAAATAATGTTAACTCTGTCTGTGCTGTTAGAAAAGTTTCTTATAATGTATTATAGACTAAAGAAATACAATTAAATTAAATTATATAGTATATAATATATCCAATTTCGTGGAATTACAAGAGTTGAAATGTTAGACAAATAAAAATTACAAGACGGTAGATACTTAATGAGTATCATATATATATATATATGCATATTACTTTACTATAATAAAACGCAACAATTAATCCATGGCGGCTTACCATACAACCAACCACTGTATACTGGGACAGAAAGACGGAATATGTTCATGCGGTATTCATCACTCAGACTACTCGCTCTTCTAAGGCTAATAATGTTTACAACTATAGTAGTAAAATATTACGATGTTATGTGTATGTGTCTATTTTGCCTAGGCATAATATTCAAATATCGTACAGGATAGAACACTAGCAGTAGATGATAGGTAAATGAGGGATTGTCAGGATTCTGACGCCAATCAATATTACAAGAATGACCTGATTTCGATGTAGGCTACATGTCAATTGAGTAGTCACACTTAAAGAAAAAGAAAAAAAATAGTGCTATTAAACACATTGGCAGCAGAATATGAAAACTTGGAACAAATGCTACAAAAAGAGTATGCAGGTGTAGAAAGTGATACTATTATCAGCAATGTGTACAGCATTGACAAATGATGATGAAGACAATCCGTGAAGATACATACAGTAAAAAGTCTGTCAAAAGCTCCCTGACCAAGGTAGTGTTTAGTTATGAAAAGAAAATTACATCAGTGTATTACCATAAATTACAATTGACCTACAAAAAGTCTTTCTTATGTTTGAAAATTAAGGGGATAAAACAAGTATAATATAAGTTGAGGGTAAATAATTATGTCATTTAAAGAAATAAATAGTTGTTTATAGACATAGGCATGGTTCTTCCTATCATATAGTTAGGTATATACATTCTGTGAATAGATCGACTGACATAATTTTTTCTTATTTCACATCTGATTACTAATAAGAAATGAGCAAAGAAATAAGTAATATTTCAAAAGAAAGGTGTTAGAGGACATACTAATTGGATACGTTTTCGTATCATTATGCATAAAATTCAGGGTAAACGATCAATGAATCATACTAAAATGACAAAAAAATAATTGTTCAAAGCAGAATGAAATATGAAATTATATTTTAGAATGTGAAATACAGATGCTACTGACACATTGTGTCTAAAACAATATTATTGCTTTTTTAAATGGCCCCTTCTGATGAGACAAATATACAGATATATAAATCAGAAAGAGATAATTAACTTCGAAACAATACTACATACACATATAAGAAAATATTCAGCCTTTTGTTAAACTAAAAACAATAGATATATTTGAAATAGATACATTATAAAATGAGCTACATATAATGAATGTAAAGATGCAATCACACAGAGAATATTTATTGCTTTCTGTAAAACATAACATTAAGAATTATTAAAACCCGCACAGCCACAAATAGTATTTGGGATAAAGAGGGAAGGGAAAAAGAAAACAGACATGTTGACTAAATGTGATGAGAAAAGAATAGAACGTGTTATAGAAACAGAATAGAACAGAAACGAGCTATACAGCAAACAACCTTGCACAGCCAATCAAATGGTGATAGACAAAGGGACAGCCGACGGCATCTGTTCCTCAACTAATATAAACAATGGGTAAGCTCAACTAGTTAATTGATATTCCACAGTCATAGATATTGCACAAAATAGGAGGACTGAAAAACAGATAGTCGAAACGGTCAGTCCAATGTAACACTATTTTATATCAATAGTAGGATAGACTTAGTTGTAGTCTAATTTGTAATCTGTACACACATGCATTGAAATGAAATAAAAGGGTTCCGGGATGATTAGTTAAGGAGAATCACACGAAGCTGCCATTGCTTCTTTCTGAAAATGAGTTTAAAAAACATTAGAAAATTATTCTAGTAAAATTACTACAATTTAAAAAGTAAGAAAAATATAATAATAGGCTAAGTAAAATTAGTCAAAATTCCACCTAGAAAAAAATTATCCAATAATGATTTTATCACAGATTCTAGATATCAGAATTATATTATAAGTGTGTAATTAAAAATATTGTATTTAAAAAAATATTTGTATTATTTGGCTAATATGATTAATTACTAAAAAAAAAAAATTGAAATAATAATGAGATACAATTATTAAACTATTTGCTGGAGCTTATTCAACCGTCTCAGCCACATAAGAGGTTTACGGAAAGAGTTAGCATATTACACAAAAATTTGAAACTAATTTCTTACTTTTTATATCGAGCAAATTCGATGGTAACTTACAATTCAAACAGTTGTCCTTAATATTAGAAATCGGATAATTATTATGTAAACTGATGATGACCAGAGTTGTAATAGTATTAAAGAAAAGTATAAATATTGTTAAATATTTTGTTATATGTATACTATAACCTTAACAAGATAATTATGATTATAAGTAAAATAATAATGATAAAAAATAATGGAGGGAAAATTAATATTGCACTATAAGCAATACTATTACATAATAAAAGCAGACAATAATCAATGAAGATATGGGAAGTAAAACATTAATTCAAATAACATCATTACGTCATAATCAAACTGGATTCCGCAAGTCTCTTATTTTTACTATAAGGGGAGTAAAGTATTCAATTTAGAAATACAATAGTCCTGACTCAATAATCAATTAATTTTTATACCAAATGTCATTTTAGCTAAAAGAGTGGGTTTCTAAACTAAAACCCCCCTATTTAGGTCAATGTAAATGTTCGACTATTTATTTTTTGCCATTTCAATGTCAGCTTTACGTTCATTTATTAAAATTTTTCGAAATTGAATAATGAGTTTCATCTATGTAAATTGTATTCCATTTAATGTCATTAATGTTTCTATATTTTTTATGATAAACAATAGAATTTTATTATTTAATTGGTAATTTTGTTAGTTTTTTGAAATATACAACAAATTTGACAACGTTTACGATTGTATATTTTGTTAGTGTTTTGGGAGGTGTGTTGTAGATAAAATTAGTGTTGATCGTGTTATGTTAGTTTTAAATAATTATTCTAGACTTTTTGGAGTTACGGTAAATTGGAAGCGCTTCATTATTTATAGATTGGTCATATTCGAAGCATATCGTAATTTGGTCTAAAAATACTACGTAAAGAAAAATAATATGCAAGTAGTTGTTATTAGGTTCTTTGTTTCGTAAAGAAATTTTTTCTGCAAAATTAAGATTTTGTACAGTGCATTTATCAATGTATTGTGGGCTACATCTTCTTTGAATGAATAATTGTATATTATATATAATAATATGCTTGGGCTTTAGGTATACATGAAATCCTTCTAAGTCTTCAATTTTGGCTTTTATGATTCCTAATTATAATGTTTTGAGTGAGAACTGATAGTTCAGATATATATTAGTGAGTAGTTGTATGTTTAGAGTAACCGTCGGTGTGGATAACTGGAAATGTGGAATATTATTGTATGAAAGTTTAGAGTTGTTCATTGCTAGGAGTTCATATAACGAAAATGTCACCCATGTACAGTATATACTACACCAAGAAAGAAACAAAAACAAGGGTAGATTTCCATAATATATAAATAAACTTTGTTTCGATACGAGTAAGAAAAACAGTGGTATAATTTGGGCCGTGAGTATTCCCACGGTAGTTCCGCTAAGTTGTAAATTTGGTCTGAAAAAGCTGAAAACGTTGCACCTCAATGCTGTGAATAACAGATCGAGACATGGGGAACTAATTTGATTTTCTGGTAACCTTTTTTCAATTTACGTTTTCTTTCTGCATCTTCATTGATTCTATTTTTGGCCTAAATATCTAGTCCATTTGTATATTCAGTTGGCCCCATATATATTATTTTCTGATTCCCGAATATGATGAAGATGTTCGAGAAAATAATGAATTTAAAGTATTTAGATAAACTAACCTGACAATATTTATCAGTATAATATATTATTAGAAGAAAACTTCATTAACTCACATCCGTTAAGATATTTCAAATTAGAATAATATTTAACACAATCTTACCAGAGAAATGTAAAACTGTTTAAATTTACTCGAGACACGAAACGTAATTTTCACATGCCTAAGTGAATTTGGCTACGAGAGTGATGCATAATACTGTGGTGACTTCTTCTATCAGTGTCAAACTCAGGACAGACATTTTGAGAAAAACCATTGTTGTGAAAAACCATTGTTGTGAAAAAACATGTTTTTATTTTCCATTATTCACAAATTGTTTTAACTTATTGTTCTATAGTGACTTCTTTATAATATTTATTGGGTTTAAGTTGATATCATCTTCAATATTATACAATATTTTTATAAAATTATTTAGCATAGAAGTTGCATGTATAATTATAAAATGTACGATATAACCTTCTAAATATAGACATCCAAATGTTTTATTAATATAATATAAAAAAGGTGAAGTACTGTCTATGCAAGTATCGTGTGCCTTATCGTTGTCAGACTGATATTGTTTATTATTTTAGTTATTAATGAAAATTAGACTATTTAGAAATAATGGTGAAAAATTTTAAGAAATAACATTAAAAAACAACAAAAAAACTAGATGGACCATAACGAAACATAAAAAGTGCGTTCATAAGGGTGAATGAAATAATACATGAACGGGACTGAATCCCACATACTAATTATAGCAAATGAAAGGCCTACTTTTGAAGGACTCATCAAATGATAAGCAGATTGAACTGACTGAAAATGGTTGATTGATTGACTCAGTTTTCGACGTTGAGTTCGGACTCTGCCGTTGTGGAGAGATCATCCTGATTGGACGATTCGAATTCGAAATTAACAATGGGAGCTTCCGCTCCACCAGCCGCTTCAGCTTCTGAGTTTGATTGTTTGCCGGAGTCAGAGTTGCCGCTGGTTGTCTCAGACTGAACAGAGATGGGAAAGATGGTACGGAAAACCATAACTTGAACTGATAAGAGTAGGTATGTGAAGAATATTTTTTAGTGACGTTGCAAAATTATTATTGTTATTTGAGTAAACATGTTACAAGAGTTAGAAAATTGATTATAGGATTGATGCATGATGCTTCTATGCACGATATAATGCGGTCCTCCCTATCGAAAAAGATAATAACGTACTCAGTATTCAAATTTAAGAATACTAAAGTACATTCCTAATCATAATAATAACGGAACCAATAAAGAATATCATATGACACAAATTTGTTTCCTGAAACACGTTTCTAGCATTGGTGCTTGTGGTCCACCAGTCATATCAAATAATTTAAAACAAATAACCATAGTTACAGTTATTACCATTTTACAATTAAGTGGGAAAGTACAAGAACATTCGTATGGACAGGAATCAAATATACTAAAATGACTTGAAGAGATAACACCACAGGCCGGCCCACCTCAGAGTCCTGATCCGAAGCCGCCCCAGCTGCCGCCCCCGCCTCCACAGTAGCCGCCTCAGACGCCGCTCCACCCTCACTCCCCCCACCACCACCAGTACCGGCGGCAGCGGCGGGACACGATGGCGCCTGCTCCTCGTCGAAAACCGTGGTCGTGACCAGGAAGGTGCGCCCGCTGCAGGCCTTCTTCATCTCACTGCGCATGCCCACCACCCTCTGCGGCTTCTTGCCGCCGCCTGTGTCGACAGGACTGTCGGCTGATGGGGCGGCGGTGGTGACGTCTGTGTCCAGAGTGAGAGCCGATAGCGGGGAACTGAGAGCCTCGTCGGTGGGGGAGCAGATCAGGGATGCCAGATGGTCCACAGTGGGCGAGGGGGTGCATCCGCCTGCGGAAAAAAGCAGGGGACAACACGTCTGCTGCATATTTTTCCACGAAATAGACTGTATATAAATAATTTCATCGACTAAGAATTGTAAAAAAATAAACGACTCATTTCTATTAAATTATCCTTTTATTTTTTAGATCCCTTTTAAAAATTTATTACTGAAAACATATAAGATATTCTTTTTTTAATTGATCTATCGAGCAGATTAATTAATTTATAGTATTGATACAAAGTTATCGTTAGTGCTACTATAATAATACTGAAAATGTTTTTTAGTTTCTACGTATAACGCAATAAAAAAGTTTAGATAAGAAAATAATACTTTTATGTAACATTATCATAATATATAAATAATAAACATAAAATATTTACCAAAAGTTCAACATAAGTTTAGCAAAATAGGAGAGACATTTCAAAAGTTCTATAATATTTATATTATTTAATTTAAATGGAATAGTTTCATTTGAAAAAACCCCATACAAAATATTATTATTCAAACGTAATTATATAAATGGATATAATATTTTGATAACAATTTAACCAATTGAAAGATAAAATAAACAGAAAATAAAGAAATACAACAGAGTAAGCTTTTCAATATACAAATAAATGAAAAACATAGCAGATGCCATCACCAATAATGTTTACATATTAACTAAACTAGTAGTTTCAACTATAGACTGTACCTTTCCACATTTATTTGGTCGTAAGTAAATGTACTATAGTGTTATCAATCTCTTCTACGACGCATCTGAAATTGATTTAGGCGGCAGAATGTTCACATATGAACAGACTCATTCTACAACACAGACAAAAGTGAAATATACTCGAACAATGACGATAAGTAAATAAATTATTCGCATCAAATATTCGATTTTGTTGAAGTGAAATCAATTTAATCATTATACCGCACGATTTGTATAATAAAATAACTGAAATTGATCACCAGCGAATTAGAACAGCATTCGAGGGAAACAGAGACTGAATCTACGCCATTAAGCGACATCATTGTGGCTTTCAGGCAACACGGAAGACGAATACCGCTACGAAGAGCAGAAAATCACCAACAAAGTCTCAGTGTGAAAATGATCGAAACCAACGATAACACTCACTGATATAGCGGAAAGTCACATCCACCGGAAGGTTTCACCATATTCTCCTTTTTAACTATGATGGAAAGAGAAATTTCCTGTCTAAAGGCGACACTGAGGTACTGTGAAGCTACTCAGAATCAACAGATCACCTTCAAGACTACAAGAATACCGGTTACGAGGTTACGAATGCTTCAAAAAGAAATTCTGAACAGTTTGGACACTATAACTTTGCATAAATGCCAGCAATGGAATAACCGCTCACTGCACCATAACTTCAAGACTATTTGATTAGAACTCAATTCTGAGTTTGTTGGTTGTAAACATTTCTCTATTTTATATACTGTAAAATAAAAATTAATTATTGTATAACGAATGACAATGTGATATAGTTTTGTTTCTGTAATAAATAAATAAAGTATGATAGTTTTAGTTTAAATAAAGTAAATTGTGTTAACAAGAATAATAGAAGTTCTGCTTCTGACAAAATAAAATTACTTTGGCTAGTTCTATAAATTCATTTTACTAAATGTTGACGCTAGATGACTAAATCTATTTCACTTGAAGTGTAATTTAAGTTCAATGAATGATTTAATCTCACTTAAATGACCAACTAAACTGTGAAAAGGCATATTTTAAATGTTTGTAACTTGTATATCAATATGATCTAAACGTCAATCGGAAATCTTAAAGCGTAATGTTGTCATTACATCTGTAAGATGTAATAGTTGAAACATTAAATACAATGATATGTAGAAAGTGTTAAATAGCAGATTAAAAGGATTAAAATAATTGCCCCTTGAGATCTGCTTTTAAAGTTTAGCACACGTTTACGCAAAATAAATTATACTGGAAATACCTTTTAAATCCCTTACAAAGCTAGCGAGTCAACTACTGGTCATTTTGAATATTCACGTCATGCAAACAGGAAAGTATAAGAAAATATTTGTCACATACACTAGGTAGTATCAAAATTAAATCTCAAACTTATAGTTCCTAGTTCCTTTTTGGTAAAACAGAGACTATAGTGTATAAATTAAAATATAGTGAATATAGGTAGATATTCAGATTGATACTATATCACAATAAAGTCAGAAAATAAATAACTAACTGATTAATTCAATAATAAAAAGAATTGGAGCATCAGCATGCATAATTCCCAGCACCACACATATTACCATATTTCCCGGCCCAGTAGCCTGATGTAAACTATGTCAATTTCTTACCCTTACGATTAACATAAGTTCGTTTATTAGATGATTTCCTTGGTTTTATCGGTTGAATTGCTGTAGCACAATGCAAAACAAAAGCATACAAAATCATTAAGCCAAATACATCCCGACTGTTGTGATAAAACGTTAATATCGATATATTTTGTTACACATCTCTACTAAAATGTTTAACATATATTATGCTAAATTATCGACTAACGTATTTAAATAGGCACTTACGACATTTTAAAAGAAAATAATTTGATTTATATTTTTCTAAAAATAACTTATTTGGCTAGTTCGATAGTGAATGGCAAATATAATAGAATATATGATGAATTAATAATTAAAAATAAAAGAAATTTAAAAAAAACTTTCGACATAATACAGAAAGATTACGATTTAATACACTTAAATATTGACAAATAAAAAAATAAACCACATGTTAAAAATATAATATAAGTAAATCAATAATTAAAACATATTACTACTTGTTTATAAAAAAAATAGTAAAAATTAAGGATTGAAATATTATATTAATTTTATTTGTTAACTATTTTTTAATATATTCGGGACAATAATAAATATTATTATTAATAAATAATTTTAAACAACATAGTATATACGTTGCAGTCACGTGACCTTACATGAAATTAATTGTATTATATGCAATATTTATTTCTTAATACCTAATCAATAATAGAGTATTTAATAAAGAACAATGGGGAAATTTCGTAAACAATTTCAAACTTTATTTCAAACACCTCACACCATGCAATAGAAAAACCACAATCAAATTCTAATTTTATTACAATTAATACAAAATATCCAAGCTTTCACCTTTCATCAAGAAGGCATAACCATGGATTGAAAATTACAAAGTGTTTAACTACAGATTATTATTAATTTTAAATAGAATATGCGAAAAAACACACCTGCAGACAACATACACACTAGGAAACATTCCACTGCGTTCCAATGGAGACACAAGACAAAAACCACAAACGCCAGATGAAGCCAAGCAAGGACTGAGCCAGATACCCACCATCAAAGTCGGCGGTCCGTCCACCCTCCTCTGGCGACACCTTCACCTCCAGCTCGAGGTGGCTCGGCCTGACCACCAGAGGGCTCTCCCCGGCCGCCACCACCTCCATCGCGTCGTCACTGGGCAGCAGCTGGGGCTGGGCCAATGGGGAGACGACCTCGTCGACACCGCCCCCCTGGCCACTCGGCTGACTCGTCTCGTCCTCCTGCATCTGGCGCTCGGCAGCCTCGATGGCGGTGGCGCGATTGCGGCCCAGGTGGTCCTCGATCTGGTGCATCGAGTCGCGCTGGGACTGGAGATAGTCCTTCACACCCTGGCGTGTAAGCGACAGATACGTTATTACAACTAGCGTTAACATCAGATATCGTTATTATAAGCGTAATATAACACGATTAAATTTATACACCATGACTTTTATAAATATTTAGATAAAAAATGTACACCTCAAAAATGTACCCAACCCTTTGCAAAAATAGCTGTTGGCATTTTCAGTACCTGAAGATGTGGGCTTTAAGAAGAACACTAATTTTGAGATGATTAACATAATAATCGTAATTCAGCATATAATTGTATATTTCAATACATAATTTTATCATCATTGAATAGTATAAAAACGATTATAGTATATTGAATTGTTCAGTGCTTGTTTATGAGGAAGACATAACCACAACAATATATTAGTTGAAAAGTATTTTAATGAGTTATGCAATTTAAAAAATAATATAAATGAAAATTAATTTCAAGTAAACTACGACAAATATTTTAATCTGTTTGTTGTAAATATAAAAAATTTAATACATTTTTTATACAACACAGTAAAATCGATAGAATTTGCGAATCAAGTTCAGACAAAAAACAACAATTTTTCCAAATTTGAAATTCAACTCTGTTTCACGTAGCAGCGTGTTTACTTACTAGCAGTTCATTCAACTTAATCCTGGTCACAAAGTACAAGTAGATTTTACTATCTTACAAAATAATATAGTTAAAGGTTGCAGTAGTCAAAAGAAGAGCTGATGGGATTCTGTGATCCATCTGTAATCCACGATACACTATTTCATTAATTTGATTAATATTTCCTAATCATACGATGCATAATCCATTCATATTTACGTTTTGTTACATTACATTATATTTTATTGAACTGAGCTAGCTAGTGTCACAAAAGATTCCGAAGTTACATATAACTTGAAACGTATCTGAAGGATCATCCTATGGAAATGAGTCTTTAGATTTCATAAATTTAAAGCGATACCTTTGCAGCAGAAAATAGCTTATCAGATCTTAGTAAACATTTTATTTCCACTGTTTCAAAAATAATTCAATTAAACACAATCGGTATATATGCGACAATCGAAGCAGACTTCGTATTATTTAATTACTGAAGAAAGTAGTTACACGAATACAACAATTTCTACTATTTTCAAATTAAATTATATATTTTTTACATTAGCTAGATTCCTATTGGTTTTTATATTGAATTATCATTATATTACCATGTACAATTATGAGTACAATAAGAAACTTAATAATTAAATAGCTATGTTAAAACATTGAACTACAGCAGGCTATAATTTAAATATAGATAGCAATTTATTTACCAGTAATATTCGCACTTTTTAATGTGTTTTATATGTGAAGTAAAAGTTAACATATTTGCAACCATACAATGTTAATGGTATTTATCCCAAGTTATTTTATATCTATGTGTATACAAAATGTGCACTGTCATTTGCTCCATTGGATATAACATGCATAGTCGTCTATTATAATAAGATGAATTTGAAAAATATAACACCCATTATTAATTTCTATAACCTAACAATTTAAATTCAATTCATGTAACTTTCACAGATTAAAGAATTACCAAATAGTATTGAAACATTAAGTTTAACAGCATTTCCAGTTGTACAACATCTAAACTGTGGTTTTATATTATATTATAGAGAAAATCTTAACACGTATAGATTAGAACACTGTCAATTCAAGTCAGTCATACCTCTTATTCTAGTGGAACACTTCCGTTAAATTGGCAAAATATATTAAAAATGCCTTATGGCTTCTGGGGTTAATCAAGGTATATTAACTACCACGCTGGGCCTCTTTAAGAAACCAAATTTTAACAAGAGACGGATTTACAGTAAAATATAGCTCAACAAATTAACGTATAACTATAGTAATGCTTTAATATAACATGTTCATTCAAAGATTTCTACTAATTAGTAACGATAACAGCGCTAAATACTGTGATCACCAGATTAATTAACAATAAAGATAAATTTATATTACGAAATATATCACACGAAGGATATAGCTATATAACGTGAATGGAACTATAAGGGTCAGATAAAATGGGTCAAATGAAAATGTTATGCTTTCAGTTTAACAAATTTAATCAACAAATCAAATTAATAAACTAATTAAAATTATATTTTGGAACGTACTTTGATGATATCACATAAAATTATTTCTATCTTAAACAGGTTAATTCATCGCTCGTTTAAAATAAGAACATATAGTAGCAATTTACTGATAATACAAAAATATTTCATATCATTATAGTTCGATGCCCATAACCATTAATATAGAATTTTCCAAATAAAATGTTTGCACATTTAACTAAAGCACTTAGATGAATGATTTCCCCTTGATTTGCGGAATTGTTTCCAATAGATGCATTCGACACATTTTAAAGCTATAATATTTTAAACATTTATGGCACAAGGAATATAAAATTAGAAGTTTAACTTTAGACAGTCTTAAAACATTCTGAAATTACGCGTCATGAAACGAAATTTTACCATATCATAGAATAGAAAGTAAATTTACGTTCCAAGCAATAATTGTTAATTTCAAAGTTTTAATATGACAAATTACTGCAACGAATCAATTTTTATTTATGAATGGAACAATTTGAACATTTAATGATTCAATAATATGTCGTTCTACTTATAAGAATTACAATAGTAAATAAAATAATTTATTAAATCATAAAATTGTTTGCAATGGGAGCATCTACGCAAATAAATACATACGTCATTTTTAAGAAGGATTTCATAATATTTCGTATTTATTTAGAACAACAACACTGTAATGAACTAAATTTGACCATCAACCTACTTTTTTTATCACGACACAAGAGATAAGATCAGCGAAAAAATGAAAAAATAGCAACCCCTGAAAATAACCCAAAAAATATCGAATGACAGACATCACCAAGATGCAGCCTTCGAGGCTTTTATTAATGCTTTGAACACAACAACACTGCGTATACAAAAGTGCAGCAAGCATCAAGTCCATCAGAGATTGACCGTTGTGTGACCGAAAGAGAGAGAGAGAGAGAGAGAGAGAGAGAGAGAGAGAGAGAGATGGATTACCACGGAGTAAATAGACAGATCGAGTACGCAGTGCAAGATCCGTATGCTTTCCTGAAGGTCAAATTAAATGACTACATAGACGCAGTAAGATTTTAATGAACTGGGTAAATTGAAATGACAGTTTAAAACTATATTAATGAAGTCGCATAATATACTCAGTATTAGACAATTATATTAACACCACGATATATCCAACTCAGTAAGAATGATAGTCGAGTATTTAGGTTTCGACACGTAGATTAGTTATAAAATTTGAGGTCGCAAAGAATTTTACACTAGATAATAATTATCCAATGTCACATTTTCCGTAACATCAAATTTAAATAATATCCAAAGCGCTTGTAAACAAACCAGCTTGCCAATGTCCATATCTAGTCAAAAAAAGTAGTCCAGTTTAAACGTGAGAAGACGGAGGAAAATAGTTTTCTTATAACTACAGTATTTTTATAATATAAAATTATGCTCTGTCCACTTATAGTGCAGAGTAAGCAAATACTCCATATTATAAACAAGACTACAAACTCGAAGATTTTAGTTAATTAAATCCACCAGATGGACATTAACAAGAAAATTCTGGGAATATTACAGCGATCGAACTCCTACTGCACGTCCACAACTAAAATAACGCGCCTCTGTTAACAAATTCCTAAAAGAAGTATAATGTAATAATTATATTCAAGAGCAGCGTTTTGTTAATATATTTAGTCTTTTTAGGAACACAGTAGAGAGAGAGAGAGAGAGAGAGAAAGAGACGGGAAGAAATACTCTGAGAAGAGAATAGAGCTACAAAT
>JAUZND010060230.1:0-13953 GCA_034780555.1 Coelogynopora nodosa | reverse complement strand
AAACTGCACCACATAGTGCACAGATGCACAATTGTATAGCAATAAACTGCACCACATAGTGCACAGATGCACAATTGTATAGCAATAAACTGCACCACATAGTGCACAGATGCACAATTGAAGTCCAATAAACTGCACCATATTATAGTATACTGATGCACAGTTCGAGATGCTAATTTTAAACAAAAAATTGCATAGAATCATACCGTATAAAAAGTCATACTATAGAATACAAAAGTAATCAAATAAAACACACGTATAATCGAATAATTAATAATATACAATTTAGAAATATGTATTGAATTACATAAGAAAAAATCGCTACAAGATATGCACGATAAGTATAATTGTATTTAAATTCAAAACGTTTACAATATTTTCAGACTTTTATTTTTTCAAGAAATTTCAAAACGTTTCTATTTTTTAAACACTTTCAAATGTTTCATACGTATTCAATCTTTCGAACGTTCTCAAATGTATTATACGTATTCAATCTTTCGAACGTTCTCAAATGTATTATACGTATTCAATCTTTGGAACGTTCTCCTTGATTTTAACACTGCATAACAGTTTCACATTTTTGCATATTATTATTTTTAATTTCACTTTTAAAAAACGGTCAACAAAATTCAGAATTGATTTTCTAAATTGAGTAGATCGAAGCACGGCAATATAGGAAAGATATCGAACATTTGTCAGAGGCGTAACCAAGGGGGGTGGGGGGGGGGGGGGTCTATCTTGTCTGAAGACCCCTTGAATTGTTGCTAATTAACAATCCATCTTCTTTGGAATTTAATTGGTTTTCGGTTGATTAGAAATATGTTCAATAATCTTTTAAAATAAGTAAATATATATTATGTAAAAGTATTGGTAATGGCACATATATATTGATAACGACACATATGTATTGGTAAATGGCACATATTTGTAACGGCACATATTGGCACATTTAGGCACTTTTAATGTGTAAAGTTATTTCATTCTATTGATAACTTATATAATAAAAATTATTGATGCTGCTTTAAATTAAAAAATAATAATTGAGTTAAAAGCGTGAGATGATAATTGAAAAGGTTTTAACCATTTCTATATTATGCTATCAACCAATTATCATCATTTTAATGTAAATAATTGCAATGTATAACATTTAACAAAAAGGAAATTTCGTAACAGTCTTCTTATTGCATTTTCTGGATATACTGGATATTCTGAATATGTAGATAAGTAATGTAATAACTTACTATAATTCAGACATTTTTTATTTTAAAAGTGATGTCTGTAAGTAACGCTAAATATGATTCACATTCTTGTGAGAAATGAATTGCAGTTATTGCAATTGAAAGTGGTATAATTAATAGTTTAGGATCTCATTTTTGGGTTATCTACGCATTGTTTTCCTTTCGGAATATGAGCGATGATCAAGATATATACATATATTGTATATATATAAAATATAAATTATTCAACATTTCGATGAGAAATCATATTTTTTTAGAAATCACATTAAAGTATGAATTATTATTAAAATTGATAAATAAAAATATGTGAATTAATTAAAAAAATGTATTCAAAAAATTCAAATTATAACTTGAAATTTTTTAAAAATATATTTTGAATAGATCAGAATTTTGTTTTCAATTAAAATTTATAGCGCCCTGTTTTGCGCTATCTAACTTCTCTGCGAATTTTTGAATTTAGAAATTGTTTGGAGTCCAATAAACAAAGCGGAGGTCTTTGATACCAGCATGGTCGCTTTGGTTAAAATGACGTCTAAAATGACAGTTAAAGTGATGGTTAAAATGACAGTTTTTGTGTCTACTTACGCAGTATCTACTGGTTAAACACGGAGCAGGAACATTATTTTTATGACCAGTTAAAACAATAAATAAATCATTACATTTTTCAGTTGATACATTTGCATTTATCTTATTGAGTAATGGTAATTTATGTTAGCTTCAAAATTGATTAAAATATTTTTATAATATTCATTCACGCAAATGCTGAGCAACAAAATCGAATAGCTCATTTATTGATAACTTAATAGATAACTTATAAGTTATCATATTTTAATTAAAAGTTGCTTTTTTTAAGGCAACATTTACACGGCATATTCTTTCGAATAAAACATTGAATTTTTACGTAGATGCATAGCGAATAATAATACATATTACAGTTATAATTTGCTGCATATATAAAAGAATATCCTTGCTTTTGTCAATAAACGTTGATATTTTGTAAGGATCTCTATCATATAATTATATGTTGTGACTTCACTTTTATTATTTACAACATGCGATGTCGAATAAAAGAATTGTCTCATATTTCATCTTTTGTCTAATCTTAATATTACCTATTCTAAAAGCTAATAACTTATATAAGAATAGTTGACCCAACTAGACATATTATAGTCAACTAGACATATTATAGTCACTCAACTAGACTTATTATAGTCACTCAACTAGACTTATTATAGTCACTCAACTAGACATATTATTGTCACTCAACTAGACATATTATTGTCACTCAACTAGACATATTATAGTCACTCAACTAGACATATTATAGTCACTCAACTAGACATATTATAGTCACTCAACTAGAGAATATCATTTCTTGCCAAATAATTAGGATAGTTTTTGCTTGCAATAACACTGTGACCGACTTCGTGGTGTCAACTATATCTACTCAGGGAAATCCCCACCGGATTGCATGTTTTATTGACCCCTTTTACGTACGTATATTGGTAATACAATTAGGATTTGAAGCTCGCAAATTCCCGCTATCAGCTGAGCTGAACACGAACCTTTCCAGATACACACAATGAATTTTGATTGTCGTATTTCTCTCGGTGTGCAGTAAACAATAAGACAGGGTTAGTAGACGTTAAAACCCTTTGCCTTTATTGTAGAACACGCAGTACATAAATTCATAAAACGTGATCTCTGATTAATTGCAATTGCCAAAATTGAGCTCTTCTTCAATTCAATGTTTCCTGATCATTTCGAAGCTGGTAAGAAGGCTGTACATTTATTTACCCCCTATATTCCACCGGCAAATAACTGTTTTTCCAACCGCTGTTTGCAGAAGAGGGGGGATAGGGGCCGAGGGGAGAGGGGAGAGGGGTGGAGGCTAGCAGCAATTAATAATCACGCCAAAGTCTAGATTAAATCTGAGCTTGATCAAAATCGATGGGTATTTCCAGCAGGAATTGATTATTGCTTTTCTGACTCCATGGAAAGTTGGGAAATCGATCTAGAACGTGCTTTAATTGTGATATGGTTAACTAAATTCTTGATTTGATATTGGATACGTTGTGCTATAGGATACAATAGGATATAAGGTCTTGTTGCCTTCTGAAGTAAAACATCTGAAGGAGGTTATCTGATCCCAGAATTTGGCGTGTTGAGTCCAATTACAGGGTGGTGTCCCTTTTTACATAAAAGCTTTAAAATTCAAATAAACCTAAAATTATATAGTTTATTTTATATTCCGATTCGCATAATGCTATATGTACAACTACTGTTTCCAGGCGTTTCAATATACGGTTAATATTAAACTATAATAAATATTACACTAAGTATAGATACCCGAATATAGAAATGTGAATATAGTGTTCGATAATGTTACAAAAACCGAAAAAACCTCAACAAAAACTGAATCAATCAAGATGGAAATTGTCCACAATTATGCTAACAAATTTCCTTCTCTTCAGAAGCTATAAATAATGTAAACATATATTTAAATCAATACAATGCTATATACAGTTTTTTGTTATAATATATTAATTAATTACTTGCAGGCAAGATATGTAAGAGTCGCTATTTTTCTCTAAAAAACTTTATAATATGAACTGACAGTTGATTATATTAATTAGGTTTTGACCTTGTTCAAAGAGAATTATTTAACCGCTTATTTAAATTCGTCCTTCTCAAAATATGAAAAATATATATGTAACAATATTTGTTCTCATTGAAATTTAATCAACTGGAAAATCTTATACCCTATATATATATATATATACAATATATGAATATAATGGTTGCTAAAAACAATGATTTAAAGTATTTTATTTTATAACAACGTTTTATTATATAGCTATTAATAATAAATTGTGATATAAAATTCACTACTCATATCTAGATATAATTTCTTATGAGATATTAATTTATTTATCAAAATTGACTAGACTAAAACGATCATACTTAATCTGGTTAAATCTAATCATTTATAAATACTTGCAACTTAGAAGGAAATATTTTCTTTAATTAATTTGCATAACTTAATCATGATAATGTTGGAATACTTATGTTTACTGTTTAAAACGTTCATGAATGTGATTAGGCATGGCTAATAATGGCAGATGGGACGGATTAAATACAATTTGGATACAGAACATTGTTATTGTGTATAAATATGTTTTTATTCTTACATGCATTGTAGTATATGATCATAATGAACTAGTTAGGAAGTATAAACTGGCCTTCTACGATTATAGTAATGTGGTATTATTGTGATATTATCTCGTTTTAAATATTGATTTAGAAGGTGACAATCGACCTAAATGTCGCGTCATAATTATATTATATTTTAAATGTCGGCTGATCTCTATAAATTTCATAAATATCACAAATCTGAATGAAAAGTAGGATTTATACATTTAGCTATAATATAAAACCAAGTTGACTGAAATAAATTATGTCATGTTTTGGAAATGCCTCTGGCATAACATAAGAATTATTAATAGATACCATTTTATCAATCGTAAAATAATGACGATATATAAAATATATTATATATATATATATACATCTAACATTGTATAGCGAGCATTTATTCCGTGTAAAAGTTTAGTTTTGCCTTCAATAAAGAATAACATTCAAACATTAAATGATTATGTGATGAAGGAAGCAAGCCAGATGAAAAAGGTTTATTGTGAAACAGCTCCTAATTCAGTCGTAACCGCATCTAAATATATTATACTGCGTTGTGCACATTTTTAATATACGATTATAATAGTCTTCTGTTTACGGATATTTAATATGTGAAATATTAATTTCAAACAACTCTGAAATAATTGTTTTATGTGTGATTTATTATTTTTAATTTAAAATATGTTTATTCAGGTATCTAACGCTGTCAAAATGAATATAGGGTCATGTCTTCAAAAGAATGAAAATAATTGTTTAATCACATATATCTAATTATTTCAATTCAATTTAATTCAAAGTAATAAATGGTAAAGTTTATAAATCTAGATCAAACTATTCCATTCTGAATCATTACATTTAAACTAATATCGATTTCTACCAAATTAATCGATTTCAATTATATCCAATAATACCACAGTTATCGATGATATTTTGATGAAATTATAAAAATAAATATATCGATTTACCCTACATTTTCTGGTTATAAACAAATGTGTACATAAATATGGAGAGAAAGAAATGGAAATTTTGAATGGAAGAATTTGTTTCCAAAAGATATCGGATAAAGTCACATCATCGCCGTTGATAATTAATTGGTATATAAAAAGCGCTCTTCATTTTGTTTGTTATCATTTGTATTATTTCAAGCGTATTGTTCAAGTGTCACCAGTAGATAAATTACCATTTCCTAAAGTCATAAGTCAATAAATAAGACGGAATATTGCTAGTAAGAAAATTGGAATTACTGCAAATTACTGCAAAAAAACGCTTGTAATGTTAAAACTGGCAGCCAGATAATACGAATTAAATGCAAAGAATTTCACTAAATAGTTAATTTCAGGTATATAGAAGCAAATAAATGTTTTACTTCAATAAATTCGTTTGCATAACTCTGTATATTAATACTTAATATGCTTATATGATTGTTTACAATATTTTGGTCGGTAGGCAAACCGAACTTGAAATCCAATATTCGATCATGAAATAATCGATTAATAGTCGATCAAAAAGCCATCTTGTAGGCGCTACATTCTTTCAGAAGTCTTTAAATACAAATGATTTAAATTATTTTAATTATTGTCACTCAATCTTAACAAACAGTTTACACAATGTTATATATTTATATATAATTAACTCAAATATATACACGCTAATTTAATAAGATTTTAGTTGTTTTTTTAATTAATAAATGTTCCACCCTTTTATAGTTTAGAAATATTCATACTGTATATATGTGATTTTTTGTTAAAAAATCATGACGGTGATAAATTGACTCAATTACTAATTGGGGCAAATTGTGACACATTATTATGTTAATTATATGTATTGTATTTATTGATACAAATGAAACACATCGGTAGGTACATATTATTATGAATGCATTTTATTCTCATCAAAGTATTATTAGGTTAGTATGAATAATGTATTCTCTTTGTCATAGGTAGAGTAGACATTAGGGATTTAAGGAATTTAGTTTTCCAACGGTATGTTTCCAATATACAATTTTCTTTATGGATGATTCACATTTCTGTTATACTATGCATTGCAATTAAATAAATATGTCATTGACTAGTGTTATCAAATTCGCTGCATCCAATATATGTTTTCAATTTATACGCACTTACCTATAAGTTTTTCCAATCTTTATGCATTTAAGAAGACATCATCTCATTTTACATAAAATGCAATCGATTATCTTTTTCTGACGGCCTTATTCTTTATTGGATCAGTAACATATAAACTGATTTTGCCTTATGGTTTTATTTGCCACTTGAAGCTGACAAAAAATCTTAAACGCCTAGATACTGCCGTGACAAATCTTAAACGCCTAGATACTGCCGTGACAAATCTTAAACGCCTAGATACTGCCATGACAAATCTTAAACGCCTAGATACTGCCATGACAAATCTTAAACGCCTAGATACTGCCATGCCAAAGATTCGGCTAGCAAAACAAGTGGCAAACTTATACATGTAAAACTGTCGTAAGAGATTCATGATCTAATTACAAAGATACAATCTGTAATTATAAAAGAACAATTTGTAGTTACAAAGATATAATCTGTAGTTACAAAAATACAATCTGTAGTTACAAATAAACAATCTGTAGTTACAAAAATACAATTTGCATTTACATAAATAGATAATAGTTAACAGTAGCCTACAACAATGTAGAGAAAATCGATAAAAAGATATATTTTACATTATAGGTAACTGTAATTACAGATAATAGTTAATATACAATGTACTCTATATAAATCAATTATTTATTACAAACACATAAAATACTGCTAGGAACCTTATGTATATAGTTATTAATTTATAACTGAAATTGTTTTCCATGCGTAGTCATGCATTTTAATATATTATTATAAATATATAAATATGTCCAATAAATTAAATTTAATATTGTTTACCATCAGCTTTAACATCAGATGGACAAAAGTTGAAAAGATGTATGTTACATTGTGGCCATTTTTCGTTTACTCTTTGTCGAGGCTGTACAAATCTCAATATTTGTTCAGGCTTGATATAACGTGAAAACGAAATTTCTCCACGATGCAGCATATTTGTTTAAGCGTTTGTCTATCTCTAAATTGAATTTACCAAAAACTTATTATAAAAAACCAATTTGTTTCACATTTAACAGATACGTACAACAAAGTAGTTTAGTTACTAGGGTATACTTTTTACTAAAACATCACTCAGCAATTTAAAGAATTCACTCTAATATTTTGTTAATGCTTCCTTGACTACTGATATTAATTTTAACATACTTTTAAAATTAGATTCTGTCGGAAATTTATAAATATATCTTTTATAAGCAGACATTGAAGTTTTACTAATACCTTTAATATTTTTTCTTTTTGAAATTCACAGCCAGAAATGTTAGAAAATCATTTTAGGCTTTTAAATTGTGCTATGAAACTATATATTTAATATGTTTAATTTATATAACTGTATATAGTATATATATATTTTTTTCCCTTGTATTTATTGAATTTAATTTTAGTTCATATTAATATAAAATATTTCTCTTTTCTAACAGATATACAGTATAATGTATCCATGGTAATAGTATATTCTCCACAAGCAATGTATAAAAATCAATCAGATTCAAATTGGACCAACAGATTCTGACAACATTAGTTGTTTAAAACTTTAATTAATGCTCAAAATCACAACAATTAAACATTTTTAAAAGCGGTAAGATTGAGATGCATATTTAAGACAATATTGTTGCAAAATAAAACAATACTTATGATAACAACTACATTGTCGGTCTAAATCGTAAGCTGAATGTGAAAACTGTTTGCTATTGAGAAGATACCAATCACAGAATTAGAAACAAAATATAGTCAGAAATAATTTTTATATAATATTTATATTTTATATATCATCATACATTATGGTTCGCTATTCGACCATGGTTTTTATAATTATATACAATTATCGATGAAGTAATTTTATATTTTGTTTGTTTATGAAAACGAAAAGCTATTTGTTGATAAATTGATAACTATTTTGTTATTTCATCCAAACATGTTATAGTATGGTTCAAAATGACCTCACTTGAGAGTTGGTTCAATTAATAAAAATATCTGACAAACTTTGAATGTTATATTATTTATAATTTCTTATTTATTTTAGTTAATACTGCGTATTTTCTTTATGACATTACATAAATAATTATAACATCATTAAATGTTTGAAAACACGTATGAAGTTCTTCACTTATCCACTTTTGTTTTATTTATATGTTATATTAACATTATTTTGTTAAAAATGATATTATGAAATGATTTATTGATTTAATGATTTATTGTAATATTCCAAATAGATTGGATAAACACATATAAATTCCCTTCCAAATAAGTTTTTAGAAATGATATTGTCCATGTTATAAATGCATTATTCTTAACTTTTAATAATAATCAATAATTAATTGCGATTCATTAAATATAATTTCAATAAAAGTAGCAAACTACTTTTTGAAGGACAGAAATAAGGACGGTTATTTCATCCTCCCATTTCATCGTTCAACATTTAATTCAACAATAATTCTCATGAATACAACAAATGTTTCGGATACTATAAAAAAAAAGGCAGCACATGCTAATGCAACACCTGACTGTAGGCGGCAGGCAGTGAGACCCCTCTTCTATAGTTGGCCGATATTTTGCCAAACTCAGTAAAGCGCCGCGGTACAGATTGCATCCCAGGAAAAGCTGGATATCCACCTGAAGCTGTTTGCTTTAGATAATCGACAGGTCATCTAACCAGTCGCCGTCGCCAGAACGAATCGTAATCCCTTTAATGTACCCCTTATTAGCCTTTAACTTTTCCCAT
Source organism: Coelogynopora nodosa (assembly GCA_034780555.1). Lineage (NCBI taxonomy): Eukaryota > Metazoa > Platyhelminthes > Proseriata > Coelogynoporidae > Coelogynopora > Coelogynopora nodosa. The sequence goes on along the minus strand of JAUZND010060230.1, from coordinate 4,675 downwards.
CTGCCGAGATCCGTATTATATATACATACCTCGAAACATCAAACGCTATCTTTCACAGTTGTTTGTTCAGTTTTTAAACTACGAATTCATGCCCCCCTCCTCCCCCCTCTCCTCTCTACTTCCAGGACAGATTTTTTTCTTCTCTTTAACCACATAACTATTTCGACTCTTTCTCAAGTTAATTCTGCCTGTATCTTATCACATGGAAACTTTCTCAGTTTGGAGACACATATTGCAGACATAGTTGTAAAAAGAACTGTGTAGCAAAAAGTCTGTCCCCCTTTCTCGATATCTCTCTCTCTTTTTCTCCTTTCCTTTCTGTATCTCCTCCCTCACCTCTCTCTCTCTCTGTCTCTTTTGACGTCTCTCTTCTTTGTATTATTATATACAAAAAATCATGTCGTTTGATTAGTTTTTTTGTTTTTGAATCGAATCATATTAAGTTGACGAGACGAAAATGAACAAAACTTTATCATTTATTGATGATTTGATTATTCTAGTTGCAAATATGTTACAGTTTACTTCTATGATTAGATTCATAATTAAATATTTCAATTGTAAACAAAAGTAGCACCATTTTTATTATTTTTTCGTGAATAAATGTATTATTTTGAATAGCAGTAAGAGTGTGCACTGGGTTCAAATATGCCGGTAAAACATATAGGTGAGTATACGTGATAATTTTTTCTATTTTCTGTCATTCGATAACGACCAATTTTATACTTAAAATATATTTAATTGAAGATTGAAGGATATAATAAACTGGTTCATATATATCAATGTTGTGTAATTCTCTACATATTATCAACGTTACTTAGGTAACTGGGTAACGAGGTCACTATAGTAGGTCACTATATTTATCTAATTAAAAAGGTCACTATAGGTAACTAAGTAAAAAGGTCACTATAGGTAACTAACTAACTAGGTAGCTAAGTAACTAGGTAACTAAGTAACTAGGTAACCAAGGAACTAAGTAACTAGGTAACTAAGTAGCTAAGTAACTAGGTAACTAAGTAACTAGATAAATAAGTAACTAGGTAACTAAGTAACTATGTAACTAAGTAACTAGGTAACTAAGTGACTAGGTAACTAAGTAACTAGGTAACTAAGTAACACGGTAACTAAGTAACTAAGTAACTAGGTAACTAAATAACTGGGTAACTAAAGGTCACTCGGTAACTAGGTAAATAGGTCACTATAGGTCACTCGATAACTATAATTAACCAGGTAACTAGATAACTATAATTAATTAGGTAACTAGATAACTAGGTCACTATATTTAATTAAGTAAAAAAGTTCACCTTAGGTCAGTTGGTAACTAGGTAACTAGATCACTATAGGTCACTAGATCACTATAGGTCACTAGATCACTATAGGTCACTAGATCACTATACGTCACTAGGTAACTAAGTAAAAAGGTCACTAGGTAACTAGGTCACTATATTTAATAAAGTAAAAAAGTTCACTATGGGTAACTAAGTAACTAGGTCACCTTAGGTCACTTGGTAACTAGGTAACTAATTCACTACATGTCAGTTGGTAACTAGGTAACTAATTCACTACATGTCAGTTGGTAACTAGGTAACTAGATCACTATAGGTCACTAGATCACTATACGTCACTAGGTAAATAAGTAAAAAGGTCACTAGATAACTAAGTAAAAAGGTCACTAGATAACTAAGTAAAAAGGTCACTAGGTAACTAAGTAAAAAGGTCACTATAGGTCACTCGGTAACTAGGTCACTATAGGTCGCTTGAAAACTATCGAACAAGATTACTAGGTCACTATAGGTCACTAGATCAGTAGATCAATGGGTAACTAGATCAGTGGGTAACTAGGTCACTAAATAACTAAGTCACTGGGTTAAATAATTAGTTAACCAGATCAGTAACCAGGTCACTAAATAACTAGACCACCTACAAAATATATAAGTAACCATCAGTTGAAAACAAATCAGTTAGTTAAACAAAACTATATAAAAAATATGAATATTATTTAGTTAAATATTTAAGTTATATTAATTTTTACTAAATTAACATTTATCACATATATAATAAAAACATAGAAAAATTATGACAGTTTTAACAAATTTATAGAAGTAATTCCATTTTATTTCACATTACAATTTCTTTTACGTAAATACTTTGTTTTTACTGATATTTTCAGTAACGGTATTAATCCACATTTGTAAAACATTGGTAAAATATGTGTTTATTTATATAATGATTATTTTCATTACTTTTTTTACGTTTGATAAAACTGATTGTATTATCGATTATGTGATTATTGTAATGCAAATCATAGGATCTCAAAGAAATAATATAACCAGATTGTAAACTGTACAGATATTAATACAATCGTTTTCGTATATAAATACGCGCTTGTACTATATTCTGGAAGCATTTGCGTCTTATTCAAGAAGGCCTCTAGTTAATACCGCAAATTATTTACCTTATCTCCTTGTAACCAACCGCGTTCTATGTATGGCCGTATCGAAATAATAATCGATAATAAAAGCGATCAAAGGGACAAGACAATCCCACGCGTCGATGTAATTGGACGCAGACTAGAAGGTGTCAGGAGTGTTCACCACAAATGCATGGTTAGTTTTGTTCTTTCAAATGGTGAAATGTCATAAAATTGATACTTGAAAGTTTCTCTGGATGTCTCTGGAAGAAGTATGAGCATAACGTGTAACATTAGTCACACCAGTCTTGTGTCAGTAAGCTAGGCTCAACTATTTTCTCATTTATATTGATATATATATATATAACTATATATAAATCGCTATTTTATATTGATCACGAAATATATCTTGCTATGGTTTAATAGGACGTAAAATTTCGTAACATCACTAAAAATGAGGGTACGTGTTTGGAAATAATATTAAATTGGAATATATATTATTTCAAATCAAGTGATTAAAAATCGTTTATTTATACTTACAAAATAACTAGGCTTGCTTGCTATATGAATTATTGTAGTTTGCCTCCACTTTTTGGGGACTTTAAAAACAATGAGACTGACAACAACATTTGTTTCAACATGGTATAAAATCAATAACGAAAAGTGAATCCATAATGAATAACTGATAATACAGTTCATAATCTATTTACATATTAAATTTCTCATTAATATGAAAATATTACAGAATATTATTTGAATTTATTTTCCTTTTTAATGGATTTTTTATCTTATATATATATTCTGTAGAGAAAACTACGTTGCTAGTGTTTTAAGCTTTATATTTCAAAAATATTTATAATCCCTTGTTCTAAACATTTGTTATAATCTTTTTTCAGTGGACTCGATGTTCGCGAAAAGTTCTCCTTTTTCCGAAGGCAAACAGATATGGTACTGACCTCGAAAACCAATCAAATCAAAGAGTCCGAGAAGCTGCTCAAGTGTGGTCGGGCTACTCCTGAACAGGTGGATCGATGGAGTTTGTCATTTGAATCTCTTCTAATCGATCCGTGTGAGTATTGATCCAAGCTCATGAATTGTCTATGTTCTAGTTCTATATTGTCATGATTTCAGTAACAGCCAAAGCTTGTAAACAGATAAATATATTTAAAACCAGGACTGACAATAGAGTATTTATTGTTATTATAGAGATTAGTACTTTGGCAACACTGCAACATCTGGACAATATTTAGAAAAACTTGTAATCTACAGTTTGATAACGTAAAAATTATATAATCAAATAGCTTGATTTCGTAGAAACTGAACAATATAATAAGCGACTAGTTTAACAATTAATAACGGGTAATTCAATAATTTAACTACGTAACTGTTTGATGAGGCAAAATATTTCAATGCAACACTTTATCAAAAAAATGCCTTTGCCAGAAAAATGTTCAAGTCAAATGTAGTCATGGGTTGTTTAGGGCTTCCAATGCAACCCCAATTAAAAAGAAACTTACTTGATGTAGAAAATTCAAAAACATTTAAATCAATTCAACTGACTTTCTTTCAAATATCTTATTTGGATATGATTAACTCATATTATATTTAAAATATTTAAATAAGCAATAGTATATATCTAATAGCATCATATTGACGTAACTTTTAGATAAATTATTAAATTTCGTTATGTTAGTTAAAATGTGAGAAATTTGTATATTATTTATTTATTTTGATAAGAATAAAGATTAATTAAATTAGTTAATTAAAATTAAATAAACAAATGTAAATTATTTTTAACATATTTCAAATACATTATTTCAAAATCTTAATTTAAGTCCAACAGGAGTCTCTAGATTGCTGGAAATAGTCTGAAACACATTTCGACGAAATTCTTTTCAATCATAATATCACAACATCAGGTTTTAATTAAATTGGATGTAAAATATGTTTCATGTCCTTTGTTTCAAAATATCAGGTAAATTGATTCTAAACTCTGTTATACTTTGTCAAAGAAAGGGTCGGTTGGTATTTACACTCCCTTGCCATCGAATGACACATAGTAAGATAGATATCTTCATGCTTTTATAATTTCTTCAATAACTTTGTTACTTTTTAGATATAATTTAAATTATTTCTTTACAGCACACACGTTTCATTAAATGTTTAAATAATTTTAAAATAATGAAATAGCAGAATAGAATAGATTAGAATAGAATAGAATAGAATAGAATAGAATAGAATAGAATAGAATAGAATAGAATAGAATAG
>JAUZND010060219.1:0-18289 GCA_034780555.1 Coelogynopora nodosa | reverse complement strand
AGTCTGAGTTCCAGCCTGATATAGTATTGAAAGCAATGGTTCTCATAGTTTCCTTCACCTTTTCTGATATAATTATACCGCTATATATAATTATATGTTCCAGGTGTTTATAATAATGATATTGTCCTAGGGTTTGATCCGTGTGGGAACAGAGTTTTTAATTTAAACTGTTTTCTGTACATAAGATCGGTATTAATGTCAATAGCTGTCATGTCATGAAGGCTATTTCTTTTTTGGAGATACTTGATGTTGGTGTCTAATATGATCAATCCAGAATTGTCTAGTTCGAGATTCACGTTCTAGCTTCTCTAGCTATAAAATTCATCCTTTCAACTGTGCTCCATTTTGACCATGTAACAGATTTAAATCGAGCATGGACATCATCCAAAAGTTACACATAATGGTTCATGAGTTTATCAGATGAATGTAATGTTTGGTCAATAACTGAACTTTTTGATTTCACTTGTTCTTCTATATTATGAGCCCTACAAAATATATTTTTTGTACTAAGCTTTCGTTTCATGTTAGAGTGGTATACACAGATATAACTTCTGTATTTTTGTTTCGTTTGAGCGTTAGCTAAATGGTTGGGTCTCATCTTTGAAAATGTCGAAAATTTATTAGAAAAATCGAAGTTTTCTGCAATATATTGTACTTCATGAGGCCGATCAGTACACGTTTTGTAACAACACATCCTTGATTTTGTCTAATTTTTCGGTTATTGTTCTTCTGCCTTAGATAAAGTAATGTTGATCCTGGTTACCTTGTACTTCCAAACAACATGCTTTCCCCGTTTCTTTCGCAGAGCAACATCCCATTTACGTTTCGAACGCTTTACTTTTTCAGCTATATTCTCTCTCATTGATCCTAACTGAAATGGAGCTGGTATCTTCTTACCGCGCCAGTTGAAAGCTTCAAAGTTCAAAGCCAATTTTAACCAAACAGTTTGTCCTTCTTCCGAGTAGGTGGGTCTCACTTTGTAACCATTGCCCTTGTTAGAGAGTTCACCCAGACATTGTTTGACTCTGGATTCTAAAAATTGAATTGCTTAGAAAAGCGCGCAGTCGTCATCCTTCTCAATCGGTAGGACGCCATGTTCCCAAGTATATGTGCCGAATTTCTTCTTTACAATTTTGGATCTAATATACACTTGCTTTTTTGACGTGTTGTAAAGTGAGGCTCATGTCTGCAGCATTGATAATAATTGTAGACATCTTGCAGACTCGACAGTAAAGATGATAAAATGTATACTTGTGAATTCTCTTCAGCAGTCCGGATCGATTGACAATAATGACGGGTATTGATGGTCTTGTCCGTACCAGTCTTGACAACTTCACCAAGCGTGATAGCGACATCACCCAAATCTAGTGTGACATCAGTAGATAGTGTTAATGAAAAGTTTCGCCATGAGATAAATATAAAATAATATAGCGACTTGGCAAGTATAAACTATAGCGCGCAAATAAGATCGTTTACGACAATAATTGGAAGTGGAATGAATTTTAGTTGCGATATAGCTTCTCTATTAACACTATTTCTGAAAGAAAAAAAGTATTTGTTTGTTGAGGGTTTATGTGGCGGGGTGGGGGTTATGGTCAAAGGTCAAGTGGTGATCTAGAATCGAAAAATTATTCCTATACTACTTATAACCTTTATTTTATTTATGTCATGTATCGTATAATCTTTTGTTTTTATAGTCGAATGTGAATTATTTTTCTTTACAATCTGTTGAATTAAGAATATAAAATGCGATATAATATCATATTTGTATTAAAATTACGTTTATTTGCAGGATTATATTTAGATTAACTTATCAAATTTGGTTAAGACTGCAATAATCTTAATATAATAAAATAGAACACACTATAAGTATTACTAATACATTTTTACATTAATATATTTATAATCCACCTATCCCGCATTTCTGGTGTTTACCAAATAATAATAAATGTAATTAATGTATTATTGATAATTTTAAGTAATTCATAGAATATATTCGTCCCAATTTTATTAATTTTTTAAAAATTATATAGATCTTTCATTCATAATAAATTTAAATGAATATGGTTTTAAAATGGCGTCTCAGCAATATATGATTATATTGATAAATGAATGAGTAGAATGTGTTATTTACGGAATTTATTTTTAGGAGTTTGGCTTATTTTTTTAATATTCTATATTTTTTTTGTTAATGCACTGATAAATTATAAGGTCTTTTTTAATGAAAGTTAAATTTTTCCTAGGACAATAATCAATCTGAATTACTGAATCAACCTGATGTCAGATTACAATATGTAAGAGACACTCTTTCAGCCGTTCTATTGTTGCTGGATGGAAAAATCGCCGTTTATATCCAACATTTTGATAATATGCCTCGAAAACTATAATGGATAAAAAAACTTCATCCATGTCGATGTCCTGACATGTTATATAACTGAGAGCGATGATTATTTGGGGATTTGAAACTAGAAATTACATTTAAACTAACGCCTTGATATAAAATCATTTGTTAAGCCTATCTAATAATTATTCCGCTTAATTGTTGTCTCTTTGTTACGCAAAGAATATAGAATATGTAGGGATTCATGATTATTATATGCTTTGATTTTACTATTATATCGGAGAGTTAATTTTTTTTAGAAATGGTATATTTTCTATATTTATTAAGGTAAAATCGTACAATAACATTTTTATTTGAGATAATAAATATCAATAATAAAATGGGCATATATAAATATATATAAAATATTAAACCTTCTCACAACTTTATGCTGAGTTTAGCTCGAGTGTTTAACTGTTTTAAATAATAAGTAAGGTATAAAAAGCGCTTAATTGAAATATAGACAACTTGTGGTTAATTTATTGAATAAATTATTTTATTCTAGGTATAGTTGCTTTGATAATAGCCGTCCTTAGCTCTCACAAACGGAAGGCGCAAATTGTACAGAGAGGCGGCATTTTTTAAACTTTTGTTATATATATAATTTTCCCAGTCAGGAATTTTGTAGTGGAAAAAATGTGGCAACCCTGTAGAAAGCATTTTTTCCAACTAGGCATATACATAGCCTAGAAATTATTTTTCCATCTAATGGAAATATAAAATCTTTGTTTTCGAAATTGTTGCACATTACACTGACAAAGTGTTGCACCAAGTATGACTAACTATACCTATGATTATTCCAAAATTATAAAGAGTATTCAGATGAGTTGTAGCATATTTCTTAGTTTAAAATTTCTAATCAATAATATTGGAATACTCTTCAATTCCTTGACATGTTCCATTACTTATTTCAAGAGCATTGACAATAAAAGAAAAGCTTTATAATAAAAGTATTTAAAAGCCTTGCCCTTGTCTCACTCTGCTAACCTTATTTTTGCAAAGACTATATATATTACTGAAAGCACTGAATACTTCTTCTAACTATCCTTGAAGAGCTATGCTCTGCCTTATACCGAAATAAATGACTTGTGCACCATTAAACTGAACTTTGATAGTTTTGGCTCTTAAAATCATCTCTTTGTGATAGTCAGTTAAATCATATTAGTATAGTATTATATTGTTTATCAAGTATATTGACAACCAATGTTGATAAATGACTTCTATCTGGTAAATGGTTTCAAATGGTATAAAAAGTATACATGGGAGGCAAAAAATGCTGAATACATAGTCATTACTTAGCATAGAAGTACAACACTTTCTGTCTTGTTTACGCTTTACTTTATTTGTGGGTATTTGTAATCTTATGAAGGATTGATAGGCTAATGTGGAGACAGGTATACTGACTAGCTTAAGCTAGTACTAGCACTAGCTTAAGCATCCAAGGCAGCTGCTGGAGTTCTGTTTAAAAATGTGTCACCTCTAAAACAATGATATTTAAAAATAATTATTTGTTTTATTATTTATATTCATTATGTTTATGCTTAAAAGAAACTTATAATATATGTTAAACAAAGTATGCCTAAAATTAGTTGCTAAAGTATATATAAAATAAATGATTTCCTAATTATTGGGATGTTTAAATACATTTATACTTAAAATTCACAAATATGATGAAATTTCATGTCTCTAAGTTGAAATTCACTTGATTTAATTCCTGTATACTCAATTCTTTTATATACTTTAATTTTTTTGTATACTCAGAATAAGTTTGGTTATAGCCCTTTTTTTGGTATTTCCCACTTTCTTGAGAAAGAGTTGGTAAAAAGTTTGAATAAGATTGATGAGTATATAGTAATGTTTGACAAAATTTCTCAAAAGTATATGAATCCCAATAATGTTTAATAGAATTGGTTGATATTAAATTACAATTTATTACTCACTTTTTATTTATTGTTATACATATATGAGCAAGGCCAAAGTAACACTAATTACTTTTGATACCCATTAAAAAAAATTATTGAGTCTATTTTGGACTACATAATATATCTCATAATCTTACACATTAAAATATAGAAAACATTTTCAAGTTTTAATACAATTAAGAAATTGTAAAATATATTTTACTTTAGCTAAGCATTTTACAATAGAATTGATGGTAACACTCATTATTTAAAATTATACCATACACAAATGTTAATGCATTAAAAGTAGCTATTATCAAAACTATTAGTAATATATTCATAAATTTTTCTATTTCAACAATATACAATACATATGATACATTGTGACACAAATCTGTTAGTCAATAATAATCTGAATAAAATAAACATATCATTATTAATGTAAAAGGTAGCGCTCATTATTTTATAAAAGTAATGCTCATTATACTATCACAAAATGTCATAGTTCAGCAGGTAGTATACTAGTTAAATCATATTTATTAAAAAAAATATTTGTCTTTATTAACTTGGTTGATTCAAAAATGAGTCTCATGGATAACTTCTTTGTCATTGATGGCTTGAATCCAATGCAGAATCTGTGTCCCTTGAACTGGTTTTGCTTTTTCAAAAATTGCACTGACTTGAACCTTCTTTAGACATTCTACAAGTTCTTTTGGAACAACAAAAATTATAGTACATGTTTTTTGTTCTCAATGGCTGTCAATTGCTTCATGCTGCTACCCACTCTGTCAACTGCACCTTTCTCATGACATGACACAAGCCAATTTAATAGAAAATATCGAATTTAGCAAAGGAATTGTTGAAAAAGTGTATCTTTAAATTGTGATGCTGCATCATCACTAAATATATTTATAGAAGAATCAATATCCAGGGCCTTTCCAAAACACAACTGTGAACAATGTGATCTGCAGTTTGTTCCTATGTGCTGATTGCACCTCATTCTGAAGTTTGCAAGTGAAATTTTCCCTAAAGTCAACCTGCAATGTCATACCACCACTTGCACAACACTTTTGGAATGATCTCTGGTATATGTCTTTAATTCGATAATGTCACAGAAAAGATGGTACACTCCTGTTGATATCTGCAAGAAGATCTTTTGCTGAAGACTCATTAAATTTTTTCAATGCAATTTTGATTTGTTTCCATGGATACAATGACAGTGGCATCTTCTGAAGTGGAAGAAAGTTCAATAGATTGTATGCACTGTTGGCATTTTCTGAACATGCAGTCATCATTATCTCAATTGCAAGTAATGGCTTCCACCAGTTTTGATGTTGTATTTGGAACCGTTAAATGTATTTTGGTCAATGTGTTCAATTTGAAGTGCATATTCTCATTGTAAATGCAAGCATAGACGTTCTGTGGAATTTTACTTAAAAATTGAACATGTTGTAGATGAAGAGTTTTGAATGTTGAAAATAAAACTGGATTTTCTGAATTTTGTTAGAGAAAAAGTGAATATGCTTCACAACTTGTCATTTATAGGAGACATAGTTGAAGTCACACTTTTTTTATTATCCTCAATGAATATTCGATTGTCTCTTACCTGGAGCCTGTTGAGATATAGCATCAGACATGAAAAATGTCACCACCTTTTCCTTTGTAATCATGTTTTCAGAATTTTTTCTTATTTTTTGGCTTTGTTATTCCATGACAGGATAATTTAATAATGAGTGTTTCGACTATGTAGCTTTCCTTTTTTGTTGGAGAATTAGGTAAAACCTTTGTCACATGCAAAACACTTCCAGATAAGCTTTAGCTTTGTTGTGTGCTAAATGCTGACAACTGATTATACATAGGCTTTGATAAATCATTATTTTCCTTTGTCAAAACATTCAAGCACACTTTTAAGTATGACCCGTTTTTTTTCTATAAAGACAGTGACATATTTTCTCTTTGTATTTATGTTCATACAAGTATGTTAGCTTAGCTTTCAGACATTGACAATATATCTTATGTTTTTCTGCTGGTGATAAAGTCATGTTGCTAAAAATTCTAAATTCTAATAGAAAATCAAATGTGCATGATAATATATATATATATATGTAATTAATGATTTATTTGAAATTTAAATTCAAATCACCTGTTTTATAGTATGATAATAATCAATATATTTTCTCATTGAAGGTCAATATATTTAATTAATCTAATCCAACATAATTAAAATATTTATGCCAATAAGAATTTAGTGGTTGTATTATAGTATTATTTAATCAAACACTCATAAATATAATCAAATGCTCATAAATATATTGATTACTATGCAATACTTTTATACAATGTTTATAACTCAATTTGAAATTAATGTCAACATTCAAATTTCATTAGACAAATATAAAATACAGTGTTGAAAAATCATATAAGAGTATATAATAAAAAATATCAGTAGATATTATTAACAATTCATAGATACTGAAATAAAATAATCTAACTTTTATGTTTTAAAGGTAATACTCATTATGAAAATGTACCTAGGTAGAATACAAAATGATACAGTTTCATATTACCTATAGGATAGATTGATAATTCACATGAAAGTTTATTTAATAAATGTTGTACAAAAAGCATGGTAATGCTCATTATTATCAAAAAATTAATGTTTAATTGATACTTCTATGACTCATTATATCAATGCCATCTGTACCCGTTTTAAACTATTCTTTCTACATTTATTGAAATATATGAATTAATGTCAGCTTAGAATACACTGCTTATATGAGGTGCAATATAGTGTAATGAAAATTTTATTCAAAAATGATAAAATATAAAGCTTTGTCCAAACATGTTGGAAATATTAAAAAAAAATTGTAAACTAAAATTATTTTATCGAATTTATAAGGTTAAATATGATTATTATTAATAAATATATGTTTGGAAACATATTATGTATATATAGATTAAATACTTATTATTTTTATTGATATTTCATAGTGTATTTACACAAAAACATGTTACTGATTTGATTATCATTACTAACTAAATGATATTCTCTAAGAGTCTTTTTAACAACAAATGTATTTTTCATTCATAATTACTAATAGTGAGATAGTGATAACATCATCATGAAAAATAAAAATTCTAACTAGATAGTAAGAGGCCTCTGACAGATTTGAATTCAGCACATCGAATTTTATATAATACCATTGAAACTATTAATGAATATTGCTGTAATAAACTAATTTTTTAATTTTTGTGACATCATACATGTAATGACACCATCAATTGCATATACAGAAAAATACTACCAAGATAAAGAATGGCCTCCAATGTATTTGAAACCAGCACATCAAATTGCATAGATATCCATCAAAAACTTACTATATATCCCAAAAAAGGTTCATTGAATTTTGGTCCTGTATTCTTATCATCTGGATAATATTAAAAAATTCTACATATACCTATTTTTTTTCTTTGTATACTCGAAATATAATCAATTTGTTTTGTTGAGCAAACATGGATATCTTGTGTGGGTTATGGTCTCCTGATGAATCCAAATAAGGATGAAATAGTGCTGTCCAAATTTCCTTGCCAATGAATATATATTTTTCTATATACATTATATTTGAAAGGTTAAATTTTTTGCAGGCTCTGAGGAAATGGGGGGCACATTCCCCACTTTTATAATAGCATATTAGGAAATTTGATAGTCAATTCGGTAAATTTGTAAAAATGTTCATATATTTTTGTTATATTTTATGATATTTTTTCTTTTTTATTCACTTAAATTTTTTATTTACTTGTTATGTACCCTCTGTATTTCATGCTCTTAAATGGTTTTGGTTTGTATAAAACTTGTGATAAATTAAACAATAAAAATATAAAATATGCATATAATAGCACACATTTATCTATCTAACTATTATTTTGCAATCATGTAACATGCAGCATTAGGATAAAATTTAAAATTATTTGGAAATTAGTTGAGCCCGCTCAATTCCAATTTGGCCCCGCGGTTGTTTTGAGACTTATTTTTCTCTAATATCCTCTTCCTTACTGAACAAATGGTACAAAATTATAAAACAAAACAGTAGTATCAATACATATTGGAAAGATATGAATTATGCAAAATGATTGCTGTAATCAATAAAAAGTAGGACTATACTAGAGCATATTTTATTGAATAAGGATTCAATTGCTTTGTTTGCGAAATATCATTCAAAATTGATGTTATTACAAAATACACATGTGAAGTGAACATAAAATATAAACATTGCTCATCAACAGTCTCAGTCTCTCAAAGCTGCCCTCCATCCACCTTTGTTCGTGGCTGCGATTGAGGTAGTTGCTTTGGTTATTCATAAGTTTTGGAAATCTTCTTCCAGTTGGTTGTGGTAGGCCCTTCGGAGATGGATGCCTTGATGAAAAGGTTTGGTTGGATTGTACCTTAAGAGAACCGCAGTCGCAGTTTCCGAGTGTTTGTGATGACAGTGTTAATTTTTATCTGATTGTGTAGATCATCATTAAAGTAATGCTCTGTGTGACGCGCCGAGTTCCTTCACTAATGTGTTAGTAAAAGTTATTTCTTCAGTACTGTATAGAAACACTGACTCTATACACGCTTTGAATAGAAGAATTTTTCCTTTATCACTAGCTGATGAGTTCCATATTTTTATGAGCTTTGTAGCTGCGATCTATCAAAGTTATCGCCGTTTCTAAAAAACGATTTGGCTGTTATTCACTTTGCAGTCTAGGTAGCAGAAATCCTCACATGTCGTCAGAACTTTAACTGCAGTGATCTGGATGGTTGTGTTTGGGTACTATCTATGTGCAGGACTTCTGTCTTGCTCGCATTTAAATGTAGTTCAACCTCAGCGAAAATGGCTTCAAAACAATGTAATTGATTTTGTGCTACTGCAGCTGTCTTGCTTATGAGATCGGAATTATCTACATATATAGGCGAGAGTTGGTTTAAATATAGCCGGGTGTCGAGTTGAAAAGCGTCTTCTGTAAGTGAATGTATTGTCATCCAGCAGAAACTTAGGCATAATGTAAGTTCATGACGATTATGAAGAGGTATGGTGTAAGTTTTTTCCAGAAGAAGTGTGGACATATGCACAAGTGTCGGTGTAATTTAACATTCTTGCATTGATGAATGATTAGGGTATGTTGTTGAAGTTGAGAATACTTTTAAGTCAATTAGTTAACACAGTCAAACGCCTTTGAGAAGTCTATACAAAAACAATAACTGAGTTGATTTTTCTTTACTTCCAGGAGTGATTATAATATTTTAAAAAAGAATTTGTTTGATAGTACTTCAATTTGGTTTGGAATCCAGCTTGAAGCAGAAGTTACATTTCTTCCATGTGATGGTGAAGGCGAATAAGGAGGATTTGTTGCACAATTTTGTATTGACTGACATGACACTGTGGATTTTAAGTAAATTTTAGTAGGAAAAATGCCCCAGTCAAATATCTTGTTTTTTATGGTTCTTATATAGTTTAAAATAATTTTTATGCACTTTAAAAAAATTATTCTCTGTTTTTTTCTGAAGTAAGCTATCATCATAAATAACATAAAAAGGAAGCATTTTAGAGGCATTAAATTTATTATTTACTAATAGTAAAACGCGTATGAAGATATCAAAAATATATTTTTAGATCTCTAGGATAATACCTTATAACATTATTGATTATCATATAATAATATTTACTATTTTCATCCACATATTGTGCAATCTTTACAACACAAATTTACAAAATATTAACAATCAACAGTTTTCAATATATGATAAGTGATACATAGATATCAAAGTTTATAATGTTTGTTCATATTTTGAAAACAAGTCTGTACAAATTTCAAAATGTATATGACACTGATATCATAGTTGAACATACATAATAAAACATATGCATACAATGTTCAAAATTAATTACAGATTTGACACATCATAGAACAGGATAATAACAACAAATAAATAAACCACAGTCAAAAGTGAGTTTTGCATGCATGACCAAAAGGTACAAATAGATACATATTTCACATGTTCAAATGTGTCGACAACTGTATTTGCACACTGCTTGGAGCAGTTTCTCAAAGTAATTAGGGTGGCCATAAGGCAATTTGTATTTCAGCCATGTCCCATTGCAATCTCCTTGTACTGATTCCAATGCCCGTTCACTCCAGCGAACAAGACCAGCTTTCTGGGGTCCACAGAAGTACTCAATACAAAAGAAAATCGCATGAATCTTCGAGTTATATTGATGCCTAGATCTAGCTTAGGTACTTTTGTCGAGAAATTTTGATGAATTCCAAGTACTTGTCATTCAAGTGTTGACCAAAACATACACTAACAACGTTGTCTGTGTGTATATACACAAACTGAAGATCTAGTTAAGAATTTGTACTTACATATATATTCAATATATATATTTCATATTGTTTATTAGGTATATACTATTATACATACACACTTTCAATAATTAAACGTTCATTATATTAAATTAAGTATTCATAAAAATTACACATTTTAATAAATGTATGTAAACATTATTCTTAGGTAATAAAGATATCATAATGATATGGATTAAAAAATAACATAAACAATCCATTTAATTTAGGCTTATAATATATATTAATAAAAATATATAATGTCAGCTTTCTATTGAATTATTTTAAGTACTACTTAATGTTTTTGTCTCAACAAATAGACAAAATGCATAATATAAATTTAATAGAGCGGTAACAATTAAGCACTTATACTGTAATTATAGCTAAGCACTTTAAAATTGTTATTAAATAATTTATAATGTAAAGTTGAAATAACATTTTGGACGCCTGAAAATTAACAAAAATTATGTATGTGTAACAATTTTAATGAAAAAACTTATCCAACTGATTGCATGAAAATTATACATATACCTCCTGTATCAATAGCCTATATTTTTATATTTTAGGTCATGTAAAAGTTATGCCATGTTTATCAACACTGATATTAAATTAAACTAATAACCTTGGAAAGATATTGTCCGATGCTAAAATCATAACAAAAATAACAATAGTATACATGTGATGCAAATAATATATTTGATGCTTACATTTTGTGACACTATTGTATATATGTTGTATAGAATTAATTGCTGTGGAGTTGTTCTAACCATAGAATTCAAGGTTAAATTAAGTTAAATAGTGATCTAGTGGTTCTCGAATCTCATTCAAGTCGTCTGCCATGCGAAATAAAAATATGTAACATAATGTACATAACATATGTTTTATATACTTTTATAGTATTTGTACCATTTGAAATCATGAAAACAGTAACATTCTATAATTATACATTATATGATCTCATATTATTATATTTTATAATTATCAATGAGTTATTTATTTTTAATATTTTCCCAATCATAAAGGCTAAAAATATAGGCCTATTACATAAATTATAACATATATGTATGTATCACATCTTTTGTAGATATTTTCACCAGATCAGTGACGATACAATACAACAAACTACAATATGCTAGCTCCTGAAGGGTTTCAACTTCCCTATCCCGTGGACTCGAGTCGACATCCACCTCCAAGCCCACCCAAGTTCCTCAAACATCAGGTCTATGACACACCAGAAGTCTTTGTCAAGGTAGACAACCATGCCATCGCTGTAAGTTGATCTATATTATGATCTAACGACACTTTTGTGGAATATAATTTTATTTAGAGAACAACTCAGCCTTCTACTGCTGATTAAAGTTAGACATGATTAAGTTAAAATTAATTGTTTAAAGCAAACTAGTTCAATAAAAATATTAGGCCAAACTAGTTTCCGTTACAACGTTATAAGTAATGCAGATTTTAATAGTAGTAATATGTTAATATTTTAATATATTGGTTTCTAATATACGTGTCGTAACTTAGTAATATACTATTGTTTTAAATTTAATTATTGACTTTATTATTATTCAACAGAAATATGCGCTTTTATCATGTTTTGTTAAATTATTAGTTAAATAATAAAATTACAACTGTTTTTAAGGTATATTATATAAAGTAGTAAATACTAATATTCCAAATTTATGTCAGTTTAACTTTTGGAACTCTGACAAAATCGCTCCCCTCCCCCCCCCCCCCCACCCAAACTCAGGTCAGCCAATCAGAGTATCCGAGCTTCTGCGACCTGATGTGGGACCTGGTGTTCCGCTACAAGCTCAACGAGCTGGAGAAGGCACGCGTCATCTTCCGCTGGATGACCTCGAAGGATATGAACAAGATCAACTTCAATGAGGTGGAGCCCAACTCCCCCGAGGATGTTCTCACCTCCTTCCGGCACAATAAGGGTACCTTCGCCAAGATCTATGAGGTCATGTGCAGGTTGGTGTCCACTGAAGATGTTATTTTTATATACAATACTTTGATAAATGCGGTCCGTAGTGTGTCGATGTTATGAAGCAATGTGGGCAACAGAGGGTTGATATTAGTATTAACTATTTCTATAATCCACAATTCAAGGGGTACAGCTATTAATATGACCATGAAACATTCCATGTTAAGTGTTGTTCTATATAGTGTTGAGCTAGACGGGCAAGTATTTCCGATTTGAAATAATGATAACTTATACCTTTTGACAACAGAGTTCAAAAAAATGCATCTGAATTCATGGCTGTTTAAATCTGAACACTGCAAACCGTAATCCCTGTGGTTTCTGAAATAATCCATATGAAATTTGACAATTTTTAAAAGTATTAATATAATAAATGAATATTAAATCTATTGAACATAGATTTCTTTTTACATGGTTGCAAGAGTTAACTTATATTGAGTAATATATTTTTATATGATATGGTATCATTATATAGAAATAATTTTATATAGGAAACTATTATACTTGTTTATTTAATGTATTTTAAAATTAACATAATTATTATATATAAAAGCACTATTAAAATTATTCATGAATTACCATCAATTGAACTTCACATTGATTATTTTCTTCAATCGTTATATTGACTTATTGATCTACCAGTAATGAATTAATTGAGAGATACCATTACATAGATATGACTACAGTATAGTCCTTCCACTTATAACAAGCAAGTTAACTTTGTACTTGATTACCAAACGTAAAGTGGTTGTTATAGACGGATGTTACAAGCATCGTTTATAACCATGTATTTTGTACGGTCACTTCAATCTTGTAATAACTGGATTAATACGGTAAAAAATATTATATAATTTTGGCTAATAGCTATAACGAGAAGTTGTACTTATTTTTAAAAGTTAACTAGTATTGGGTTTTACCTTGATCACAAAATTACAAACCCTATAACTTCTATTTATATATAAACATGACAATACGCGTTATACCTTTCTCACAAAACATGCTGTACAAAGCATAATCAATATATTCTATCGCCTCTAATACTTCACCGGAGAATGGTTGACTATCACATACAATCTTTGGAAAATAGCGGATTCGATTAATATTTTTGGTATTCTTTTTGAAAAATTAAATGAACTCAGAGCGTTAACTCAAATATTTCTTCTAGTTAAAGTATATCATGTTTTGCTGATTTTCTAGCAACATTTAAATGAATAATTAAAGCTCTCTTTGTTGTTATCAGAAGATGTTTTCATCGTCTTGTCTTCATGCTTTAACTTGTTGCGCAATGTGGGCGATTTTCTGGGCGTGCATGTCTCGACCCGACTCGTTGCTAATGAATTTTGATTTATCTAAGATTGATGTTGAATAATGTAATGAACAGATTTTATTTTCTGCTATTATGTATATTTAGATCTACAAATATGTGCTATCTCTAAATCACTTATTGATAATATATATTATCGAATGAGATT
This sequence comes from Coelogynopora nodosa, assembly GCA_034780555.1. Lineage (NCBI taxonomy): Eukaryota > Metazoa > Platyhelminthes > Proseriata > Coelogynoporidae > Coelogynopora > Coelogynopora nodosa. Next base: position 4,162 of record JAUZND010060219.1, on the reverse strand, counting down.
TAAAGGGCGTATACTAGGTACTTCAATATAATATATTTATTATGTTTGTCGACATTATTCTGCAATCTGTAAGTCTGTCAGCGACCACGTCGTTGTATGAAAGATAAATCCAGACAAATAATTGATGATCGACTTTGATGACTTCTTCAGAGATAACACTTTTCATCTAAACATTGACCGGCGCAGTGCTGTTTGCAATGCCTCCCATAATATTACTGTTTGCATAACATTTGATTCTATTGTGTAGGCCTATATGTACTGTGTTATATATGTACCTTGTGTCCGCCGAGATGCAGGTAGAGCGGAATTAACCGTAGTTGGTTAGGTAAAGTGAAGTCAATGTCAGTTATATATTATATTAATATCACGTACATTTGGGTCGATAGTACTTATACAAATCGATATTCCTTGCAGTTGATAAGGCGCTGAGTATGTTTGTCCTTTGTCTGTTGTCTCACTCTGAATTTACGAGTGATTAGTTTAATTGAATTATTACATGTTATTTATTCGATGATATATGATATAATTGTATTAATATTTTTCACGAAATAATGAGATCATTCTACTTGGATTTGTTACTATATAATATAAAACCACATAATTATATTGAAGAATTAAAATTGATTCAATTCCTAATACAGACACATGATAAGAGACATAATTAACTATATGCTATTGTGTGGCACTTTGGACCCACAGCGGCTCACTAACTGAATAACAATGTAGCTTTTGTAAATATGTAATTCAATTTTAGTTAATAAGGATGACTAAATAAAAATGCACAAATAACTTTTATTTTAAAGTTATTGAATTTTTCTTGTGTTGTTATCAGGTTTAGTTTGATTAACATTAGTTTCTGGATTAATTACAATTTTATAGATCCAATTAATCGTTTTCGATAACATCCTGCCATTATAAGGTTTAGTTATGTTCAATTACACCTCTTAAAAAGGCTATATATGTTTGTGAAAATCTTCTAATTTAGTTTCGTAACATCCCTTCGAAATCTGTTTATTAATAAGTTCGCATAAACTATTCCTTCTGTATTTATTTAATTAACATGACTGGGATGTATTTTACATATTTTTACTATTTAAAGTATCACTGGAATAGTATGTAAAACGTGTGTTCGAAGGCTACTTGCATCTAACTAAACAATTCAACCCCCCCCCCCCCCACCACCAACCCAGCTTCGCGGGTCTTATCTGCCTCACAATCAGCGGCTACGCCAAGGGGGTGGACTACCTGCCCGGTGACCGGTTTGAGGGGAAAGCTGCCAACCACTCCTGGAATGTGATCCTCATCCAGGGCGCCTGGCAGCTGATCGATGCCCACTGGGCCACCCGCTATCTCAGCTCGGACAAGAACCTGCCCGAGAATGTCGTGTACGAGTACGACGACTTCTACTTCATTATGGAGCCCCAGCAGGTGCGTTTGTGTAACTCCGTGTGTTTATTGATCCTACGGGTTACCATAATATGATACCAATCGATTCTAGTATAGCGAATTATAATGTGTTATATTTGGGGACTCTCGAATTAATTTTGAGTTATTTTCGTTTATTTATTTAAAGTCACAGTTTCTCTTTTCTATTTCCCATTTTCTTATGGTCACGGAACACATTAAAAATTGTGGAATTTTACTGTTTTACTTAAAAGAACGCTGATGAATTTATTATAAAAGATGTTATGAGAAGTCACGGAATTGTATCAAATAACACAGATAAAATGGAGAAGTTATCGGAACTTTAGTTAGTAACTTTGCTTAAATTTTAGTGCTCACTTATGCTACGGATTACAATGATTACCTTTATATTTAAAAGGAAGTGTAACTATTGTATATAATGAAACACATATTTGGCATTGTGTATTTCTCACTATATGATTAACTTCTTCAATAATATAAAGCTACACACTAGACGTTTAACAAGTTATGTAATTCAACTTAAATCCAAGTTAATGCTCGATTAAAATCTGGGGATTTGTGACGTAATACTTTTTCTACACGTTTTGTTGCTCTATACATACACAACTCTATATTTTACAACCAAAGGGGGGTGCGTGTTGTTCCAGTGACGGAGGCAATAGCGACCATCGATGAGTGAACAGAAGAAACAACAACGTTTGAGCAGACTTAACCCCTTTTGCAACAATAGTTGTAATATACTATTATATAATACCAAGTTCATAAAAGACATTTATTATAACAAACATGAATTGATAGGATATATGAAAATGTTCGCAGTGTCAATATTACTGAATGTCCTCTACTCATTATATCACTTATTTACTTGAATAACGAGTCCAACTTATTCTACAGATTTAGGAAAAATTACATAAATACAATTATAGGCTTAGTAGGAGGGAGAAGCAGAGGTTAGGTCGTTGCAACAACTGTGTTTAATGAAAGCAAAACACCAACATTATGGCACAGGTAACGTTTGACGTGGAAACAACATTGTCTAACACGAAACAGAGGCATACTACCGTACGACAGAGATTTCTGAACCGAACTCCTTATTGAAGTGGTGTGGCGTTCACCGTCTAGCGAATATTTTAATATGGATTATAACCAAATGAGAGAGAAACTATCAACAGATTATTCTTCAATGGAGCCCTTAAATTGATTACCTTTGCTTTTCGGTTTTTAAAGTCAACACTGAAGAGGATAATAAAGTTGGTTTCTTTGCGGTGACTAGATGCCTAGTCTAGAGTTTATGTTTTTATATTATGAAATAGGCCGAAAAAGTTTTTGACTAATTCATTATCGATTTTGCTTAGATCTATAGTTTCAATTCACCTGTGATTTGGTATAGTGGCACTTTTATAACTATTGTTAGTTTTTTGAGAATAACAATAAATATATTTTATTAGATCTATTACCTAAATATTGATGCAATAATTTTAATACTAAGTTATATTTTGTGTTATATTTAACTTTGGCTGCTACTTACAAATAGATCATTTTAAACAATAAAGGAAAGCTGAGATAATTTTGATTTGAGATACAAACTGTTTCCTTAACATACTTATTATTTCTTGTTTATAAATCGATATTAACAGTATACAGCGCTCTGTCAGTTTGTCCCTCACTGTGCACAAACATTACACTTGCATCATCCTAAATTCTGCCTTCATTGCCTGGAAACTATGATAGATTAGTTCTCGTCCCCAAGAGATCAGATGATCTACTGAACACCTATGTGGTCGTGGAATATGACACATTCTAATTGATCGGAATATATAAATCTAAATCTCTTGAATATATCAGTCGAAGGATGAACGTCGATTTGGGACAGTTCTATATTATGGCAGTGCAGTTCTCTCGTACCCTATCCTTGATTGATTCCACTATCCAGTCCCCCTGCCCTCCCCCCGAACCATAACCGATATCTGCCCCCGTGTGTCCACAGTTTGTCAACACGGAATTTGATGAATAACATGTCGTGATTCATTTCACAAGATTTTAATTTTTCACGTTTAAGTTGTTGTTTGTTGTGGTGTTGTGTAATTTTATGTTTACTGCACAGGGTGGTTCGCGAAGGTGTCATTCGGTGACCTTCGGGGTGTGAATCACTAAATGTAGCCAGCGGAAGAAGTCCCCCGAAAACTCTATAAAAAGTTGGATTCAATATTGCCTTTGACTGAACTGGTTGCTTGAATCACACTTGGTTCTTGTGCGGCTGTACTCTTGTAACTGTAGTGTGAATTGTAGTACCAGGTAGTCCTTTATTTTGACTGTAGAGAGGGGATGTTAGTTTTTTCTGTGATGTAACATAAATGTATAATGTTGTGAATTTTTAATACTTTTTAGGGTTATACTTCGGGCATATCGGTAAATGGTTATACATGTAATTGTTGGTGTTTATGTAGTTCATGAATTAAAGTTATCACATTACCAATTCTATATGCCGGTATAGATTTTTTGAAAGTAATTCTTGAATATTATAAAACAAATGTTATGTTAATTAAATAAGAAGAAATTCTTTACTACATTTAACTTCAAAAGATAATTTTAAAGATACTATAATATACCTGAATTAATTTGATAACAATTATAACTAAAGCAATCAAATTGTTTCCATTTCCTATACTTCTCAAATCTCTACAACATGTAAATCATGTTTGTTCTGGATTAGACAAATTCGTAGCGTTCATCGATA
>JAUZND010060218.1:0-40582 GCA_034780555.1 Coelogynopora nodosa | reverse complement strand
CCGCCCAGTCATAAGTAAGGGAATTTAGTTATGCATAGTTACATATTCGAAATATAATAATTTTTATGAATATGCTAGTATTTTTAAAAAGGACAATACTTACGTGCATCTCCCACATGTATGAATCTACAAAATACTGATTAATTGAAGGCATTTCTTATAGTATAGGGGGAATCCATTAGACCTTTTTGATTTTGAAGTGCTTGCGATTTTTTATTATAAGCTGTACTGGCTAATGATTTACATGTAAATTCCTATATTTTCTGGAAGATTGTTTTGTGAACGTATGAGATGCGTATCACATTTTATACCCCTCACAGCACTCCATATTTGAATGACTTGATTTTGTTTTTAAAAATCACTAAAGAATTGATTAAAATAAATTTTACTTACAAATATATATTTTGTCTGATGTTGCACTTATTATACTCCTGCTTTACTGTATATACATTTCTAAATGTTTATATACCATTTACTTCCTATTTACTAAAGAGGAAGGTGAAACAAAGATGTCATGAATATCACCGCACAACATGTAATCAACATATTTTGATAAGAACGTGTACAGAGTGTGCCCGTGAGTAAATATTGACCTAACAAATTACCCACAGACATTATGCTATGATGATTATTGATACTAATTGTAGTTGAGTTTATGAAATAAATTATATACCTACATTTTCTGAAATTATGCCTTGCAGTTGACTTTTTACATGAACAAAACATAACATATGTAAAAGATTTTTTCAAAAATGTGAAATATTCATAATATTGGGCACCTACTTTGGGGGCAATTTTAAAGGCTAAAAGTACTAAATAGATTAAAAAATTGGTATCACTGAATTCGCAACAAAATTTAGACTAAAATTATTATTGTCATATAAACTATTTAGAACCCCCTACTTCACGTTTACTGAGGAGGGTCCATTGGACCCCCCCCCCCCCCCATTAGTAAACGAAAGGGTAACAGCAGTTCACATAATATGATGTAAAATCATAATTAGAATAATTGCACATAATTAATATATTTTATACAAATGGTTAGTTTAAGTTTTCATTATCTATCATCCCTACATTATTTAAACAGTAATACAAATGGAGAATCACAAATGGCCTATCTAAACAAACTTCAATTGAATAATAAATATTTACAAATATTACTAATTTGTTTCTGTTCAGCAACCAAACGTAATGAGACTCAAAATCAAGATTCCGTTGCACACAGTGGCAGAAATATGACACTGTATTATGTAGCACTTCACGAACCGTGTGAAATTCTATATACTTCATGGATGGAAAATAAAATTTTTATTGGAGGGAGAGGGTGTAGTGATACTTGCAAATTGAGCAGAAATTTGTTTGATTTAAAATTATTTTTTTATTATATATTTTTTGCTGATGACGTTATAATAGGACAATTTTGAATAAGTCAACAAAGGGTTAAAATTGTAACTTGTGATCAGAAAACGACACTCATTAGTCAAAATTGAATACTGTCTATTTTTCAATTTAGTATTTTCGTCTCAGATCAATGAAGACATGTGAAATTTCTAGTTGTAGTACAATATATGATGACACGTATTACTTGTATTTAAAATATTATTTTTGGATTAAGGCCCGCCTTACCTTGATACACCATATCTTACTACATTATATACTGAACATCCTGGGGAATCCGATAGTGTCAGATATTATCAAATGATTTAAATGTTATGTTTTATTCTTTCCATTAAATAATAGCAATTAAAGAACGTAAATATATAAACTATAAACACAATTCATGTTTCGCATGAAAAAGAATATCAAATTACTGATGTGGTGACATATTACGTCATAGTGTTCTTTAATATAAAATGTAATACAAATAAATTTACCAATAAAACAAAAGATCAAAATTGATACTCTTTGGATACCAATTAAGAAATTTTATTGTTATGAATATAAATTGTTAATTATAAATATACTTTATAATATAGTTTTACTAATCGAATGGGCCCCAAAATAATATCAAAGCGACTAAAAATGTCGAATGTCATTCGATTGGGCACCACGAAAAAAGGGGTCTATTCGCAGAATGTCCAATTGAAGGGAATAAAAGACTCACCTTTTGATTTTTATATAAATCTAAAAGCAATCAACCGAATTATTAAAAGTATTTAAAATTAAAAATATGTGTTTCACGCATTTACTTCAAGTAATGAAATTTTTCGCAATAAGGCCATTTGAAAGCGGCATTAATAAACCAAATCTGAATAAAAAATACAACTTTGAATATATTGAACCTTTAACCGATGCTTTCAGAAAAGCATCACAACTAAAAGATAATTCTCACTTAAATTGTTAATGGCATCACGCTACATGATATTATTTACCCTTTCCAAGTTACTTAATTCTAAACGTAATCTGTTATTAACTGTAAAAATCAAAAAGTTCTCTACTTTTCAGTTTATGGACGTAAAATAATAACTTACTATTAACAAATACCTTTTATGAACATTATTTCCATGAAATAAATACAATTTAGAATATTGATGTCAGGAACAGGATTAGTGTCAAAAAATGGTTACAATTTGAATAATAGAGTTCAAAATAATCAAATTAAATGAACAACATTTAAACAAATATTTTTTAACTTGTTTAATTTACAGTGAGTTTAATAATGACACCGTCATAGCCTAGTCGTAGGTAAACATTTACATATTTTTGAAAATTTATTAAAACTTTTAAAATGGTGATTGTTTGAAAATTACAGGTAAACCGATCAATATCTGATTTACACAGCGTCAACAATTAGGCATTTTCACCCCAACATACCTACAATATTACCTTCCATTTCCTCCTACTCTCCCTTGAGTGTTATGTTTAGGGTCGGGAGTGGGACTATCACAACAAAGACAATAACAACATCGAGTGCACACCTGATAGTAAAGCAAAAATCCCTCACGATTAGAAGTCACCGAATTAGATACTGATTGCTTACAACTGTCTGCAGTAAATGTTGATTTCATATAGCTGCTTGTTAATTGATCAACATGAATATCTCCATGAATTAGAAGAATACCTACTCGAAAGATCATGTATTTTGCAGAAAGAGACTGCCGACAGTACAACAGTGTTGTAAACGCGGTCGTCAAGTATGTGAAAGAAAATTCAGGCCTATATTTATTGCTTTCTTAATAATATTACAGTAAAGTCAATAAATGAGGTTTTCCACAATCATTTTTGACAGTTCTTTGTTGAAACAATAACAAATGACTCCACCAAGTGTGCAGTCAGACATGGATAGAAAATAGTTTACTTACTAGACATAACCAGTCAAAGGTCGATTATTGAAATGAAAAGGAAAATAAATAAATCCTTCAATGATGTAACTAATAATAATAGAACTATTATAATTCATTTTACAAAATCTTCTTCGAAATCTTGACCATTATTAAAAGAAAAAACACCCAATTAAAAAAATGAATACAACACAACAACAGTTACATGCTCACCTGTTTCTAGCGCTCCTGCAAAAGTAATGCTTTCCAAGATGGTAACGTGACATGCACAGAGATCCACAGTTATAGCCCACACGAGAAAATGGTATCGAAGTTAAAATCCGAGGTACACAGGTTTCTTGAGAACTTTCCCTATTTGCTAATTTGATCAAACTATGTTTCATAATGCGGATAGTTCGAAAATGGTAGTCACAAAGACTAAAGATGAATAACATTGATTAAATAAGGAAACTCATCTTTAAAGTATTAATTTGAGGCGAATGATTAACATAATATTATATTTTTGCTTATATAATATTACATAACATAAATCTTTAATTTATAAATTTTAGTCAACAGAAAATAAAAAACTTAATTAAAGCGTAATAAAAAATTATACTGGAACTTTTAAGGAGAATTTAAACAATTTCGTAATATTTCGCTTAGAAAAAAACAAGCGCAGTGATATGGAATTAATTTAATTAAAATCGTTAATGAATGATGAATGAATGAAAAGTCTTCCACGTCAAAAATGCGAACGCGAGTCACATTTTTCTAGCACGTATATAGCTATAATATATATGATAACTCAAGGACATATTTTTATGTATAAACAAACCACCTAATGGATCCATTCAAACTATATCACGTAAACCGTCAGTGGACAAAACATGACTTGATCACTACTGAGACAGTGCAGGGACAGGACACAGGCATGAAGCGCAGAGAGACAGGTCTACACAATCCATAACCACCACCAGAGAGAGAGAGAGACACACAGACACACGACAGACAGAGTAAGTATGAAGGCCTTACGTCAGTATTATAGGGGGTCCATGAGTCAATCTGCTGGACACTCACAGTGGGCGGCACCGGCATGGGACGTCGGCGCGAGGTGGCGAATGCGTGGTGGGCAGCGTTACCATTGGCAGTAGGACCGGCGGCGGCGGCAGCTCCATTGGGATGATAGTCAACGTCAGACTCCTGGTGTACAGAGGTGGAGGGTCCGGGGCGCATAGTGCAGTAGCTGTTGGCGTTCGCGTAGTAGTGGCCGGGTGGGGAGCTGAACTGACGGTTGGGAACTGGCGGGCGGATCAGGTCATCTGGGAAGGGGGATGGGGGGGAATGGTGACGTGGAGGTTACACAAGCAGACCATATGGCTAATACATATCACTAATAGTAACGTCGCTTTGTGTACTGTTGAACAGTGTATTATGTATTTTAGTATTTAATCGATATCGATGGCTTCAATTGCTATAATAACTATATACTTATAACAGGGTTTCCGCACTTACCCAGAAAACAATTCCTGTCATTTTTTAACATTTTACAATTAAAATTAGAAAATGAAGCAGTTTTGAGCGAAATCCCACAAATCCTAAAAAGTAAAACAAAAATCCACGAAATTTACAGCGCAGAACTCTGCACAAACAACCCTCTGAGACTGGCGGTGCTATCGACACAACCTGTTCAGTTCCGTACCAATATCCGTGTCAATATTCTCCGGGGCCTGGGGCGAGGGCGCCGAGCTGCTCCGGTTAGTGGAGCGTGGAGGCCGCGGGGGCAGCGGGCTGTTTCCACTGCCGCCTCGGGTGGTCACCATGACGTCGGGCAGGTCCATGTTCTCCGAGGTGGGCCGGGAGACCTTCTTGCCCCGTCTGCGGGAGACCTGGCGGAAGATGAGGATCCCGATGGGGATGGTGAGGCCCAGAGCGAGGGCGCCGGCGAAGGTCATCAGGAAGTACTCGATCCAGGAGAAGCCGTTGTGCGAGACCACTAGAGACCGACGGCGGGGTGTTGGTGGGTTGTCAGGGGGAAATGGAAGAGGATTAGCGTGGGAACTGTGCGCTTAGATACAGTGAGTCATGCGCGTGAGTGAGGTCAGATGAAATATGGGCCAACAAAAATATAACTAACATAAAGCAAAACAATTTCACAATCACAAATATATATCTTTCGGTAAATATTTAAATGACATTTTCACAAAATATATGGCCGTAGCACACTTTTCTCATATTACTAATAAAGCTGATATGCGGAAGACTAGATTCAATTTACTGGCATAGTTATGAATAACACTCAGTTTGTTGTTACTTGGAAAGAGTATTGATAGCAAAATACGTAATTATATTATTTACTGAATATGTCATATTTAGCGCAATTACATATTTAAATATAGAAAATAAAAAAACTCAAAAGTTAGGTTTTTTTCAAAAAGGAAGTAACAACAATATTGTTAAATTATTACAATATGAAAAATGGAATGGTTGAAATAATATTAATGTACTAATATTGTTATTATTCATATTATATTAATATTATTAATGAAATAATGTCAAACAGGTAGTTTCATTTATGATTTATATCACTCACAATAAAGTGTTTGAAAAGATTTATTCCATATAGTAATATACTTTCCATAGACTAAAGTGTTAAAATTACAATCTAAAATTATTTGGTATTTACAATAACTTGCACAATTGACATCATTCAACATTGAAATCAATTTAAAACAAAAAATTATAGAGAAGCAAAATGAATTTTAAACTAAAAAACAAATTATGATGATAAAAAAGTGTGTAACATAAAACTAAAATAACAAATTAATTTAAATTTATACTAATTTTTGGGTAATAATAAATCTGTATATTTAGGGTTATATGATCCCTCTTCGGGTTACATAGCTTTTAAAATTATAGTTTTTTTTAGAGAAACAAAAAATTTTGAACTAACTTGCATTAATTAACTTAATAACATGTTATTATAAATAAAATATTGAGATAAAATTATGCAAATATTGGTAAAATTAAAGCAACTGTCATAATGTTAATACAAACCAAGCGAGCAATATGAGCGATTCTAAAATATTAAAATAATGGCCACACATTAAAATAAGCAGATAGTGCGAAAGCGGCATCTTATGTATATAATTTATCATAAATATAAGTAAACAAATGAGTACAATGTCAGATTTGATATTAAGTAATTAGACAGAAAGTTAATAATACTATACTAATTAAATAACTTTTTTTAAATACACAAATTTCAGTTAGATATCTATAGAAATATCGTATGTTATTAAAATTGATCAATTTAATGATAAAGTATCCTTAAATTGACAAGCACCAACCATACAATTCACACTAGAATCAATACAGTAAATATAACCAATTGTGACTAATTGTCAGAACCAAATACAGTAACCAATAAGCATAAAACATATGTGCGAAGAATAGTGGACATATACAAGTATTAATATAAATAAATATATAAATAATATACAATATCAATAGATATATATTGAAAATCAAAACGTATCTGGCAGAAAAGATTAAAAAATCAATAATATATATATATATATATATATATTAAATAACACTTACAGCGGTTTTAATAACAAATACACGATATTGTATGTTTAGTGTATTATACACATTAAATTATCAAACAAATTAAAATATATAGCAAAACACACACATACACATAAACAATAATACTTGTATAACTCAAATATAATTATACATTTTTTATAATGTTTACATTAATACTTATGGAATATTTATATTGCTAATAATTAATACAATGTACAGACACTATATTCATAGCAACGCTTATCTGCAATACTCCAATTTCATAATAATTTAGTTTGAAATTAATGTTTTAAAGCAGTATAATAGCTACAATGCGTGATATTGCATTTTGCACAAAAGGTTGATGGTTTGGAAGTGCAATTTTCAGCTTGACAAAGTTACTACATTTTCAGTCAAATCAAATTGCCTCAATTATGGATTATTGCCGTCCACTAACAACTCATTCTATTCACGGTAGTCATTATAAATAAGAAATTGCAATATAACTTTTGAAATTCAAGAGATCAATAATACTATTACCATATCTTTGATGTACGAGTATTTAGTAGGTAAGAATGCCAATGAGACATCCATTAAGTTCATTTGATGTAATTGAAATTCTGTAGCATTAAACGGAATTAAATATCCACATGACCCATTATTGTTCAATTATATTGGTGGCATCGCGTCAGTTCAGTTTCTTTAGCTCATCTATCAGCAGTAGTTGAATCTGATTTGAAATAGAAGTTTGATTCAAAAATCTTTTCATCGGCATGAGCTTGTAATTGGCATTAAATTTAGTTTCATTGGTCACACATTTTTTTAAAAAGATCTTTGCTGTATAGTTACAGGGATATTTAGAAAAATGATGTCCTTGTATAATTGACAGCAGCAATATGTTTTTATTTATCATAAAATCTTTTAATCTGGATAATTATTCCGACGAGGCGTTTATGCACCTTGATATACTACCCTATAATGTAATCTAGCATTTAATAACATCCTTCTGGTTGAGCATACAGCCGAATGTTTGCAACTTGGTCGCAGCATGCATACAAATATGGAATAATCTCGTTTGAATAGATTGGCCTAAATCAATGTCCAGATTAAAAATATATAATTAAATGCTGAAAGTCAATAAGTAAGCAAAGGTATATCGGAACATAAATCGAAAAAATACCATTTAGGACTCATTGATTATTCGTTGCAGCTTCGGTTTTATGAACCCTGGCAACTATATATATATACATTTCTGGAGTTGTCATTTTTAGAATAGTACAACAAATAGTAAGAACTCAAGTAATACGCTCACTTTTATATTAGCCAGATTTCTATATTTAGCCTACCACACAACTTACTATTGTCCTATTTATTGGATAGAAAATGTTTAAACATAAATTTTAACAAATTTAGACAATCAATTTAATCACAAATAATATGAAAGAATGCTCACAGGTATTGTATATCATTTAGATGTGAAACAAATTAAGACTTTAACATTTTAAAACTTTAAATTACTCTCAGCAAATCGGTGAAATCATACTAAAGTTTAAATAAGGCGCCATATAATTTAAATTTAATGTAAGAAATAGTTAAGGTTATATATTTCTAAAATAATGTATACGATAATGTAAACCGATCATGTATTAAGAATTATAATATGAAATATCTAATATGCTGTCCTATAAATAATACTATAGGTGTTATTGGGTTAAAAAGCAGAAAGATTTTTTATAGCATCTTTCATAATATTTTGTTATATTGTTATACATTTTTTATGCTCTTAAAAAACATATTAACAAGTAAACAATAACAATATTACAAATGTGATGCAAATCGATAATTGAAGTTTCAAACAAATCATGACAAACCGCTCGTTTGCAGGAGGGGAAAGTTTATACAATTGGTAGTGTGTTTTTATCCAATCGATATATTTGTTAAATGTGGTTCTCAGAACAGTATTAACTCAGGCAAGCATCAACCATAAAGTTCACACTAGAATCAATCTAAACATAACCAATAGTGACTATGAGTCAGAACCAAATACAGCAACCAATATAATAGTAAAACCTAATTTCTAAAAAACTGCTTTAATTTATGAAGCAAGGATAGTGGATAAATATAGTTATAATAATGGAATCAAAATATGTTATCATTTCAAAATAGTTAGTCACATTGAAATGATGAGCTTCAGGAAATAAGATGTTAAATTTGTCTTTTAAAAAAGAAAGAAAAAATTTAATAATTTTTTAATAACAATAAATTACATCTTTTTTAATTAGAAAGGAAATTTTCAACCTAATAATGTTCATTATTACGGTGTTACAGCGTGACGTTTTAGTATAAATAAAATAACAATAAACTAGCATGTAATATAAATTAATTTAAACTGATAACATTTAATTTACTATAAGTCTCAATACAACGTTTCAACGTTACAACTGTTACGCGAGTGACCTGTGACCGTTAAGTAAGAAAGATATCCCGCAAAATATATAAAATAATCAACAAAATGGTCTTGAACTGATCCACTGGAACTGCCAATAAAAACCTTGCAAAACGATCCTGTCAGCAATATAGAATAATGGAACAAATGACATACCTTATATCTGGCGCCAAAGTATGATGACTATTCTGTAATGTAATAAGACGGCTGGCCTACTAGAATTTCTTCATTTAAAACGGAGCAGAGAGGTATGTAGGAACAAAGGGGATAAGGGAGGCATTGCAACAATTGATAAAACTATGATTCAATTATACTACTTATTCCATTTATGTAAATAATATATTTGCGAAGTTCAAGAGAATGTTACAAAAATCTCAATTTTAAAATATTACAGTTAACTCATTAATAATAGTGATACAGTAAACTAAGATAGTGACAAGTTAATCTTTTGCAGCTTTAAAGTAATTTATGCAAGTATAAATAAGTAAATAAGAAAGGAAGGTATAGGTTACAAGGTTGCCGAGTACACCCTGGCGGGTTACATACCATTGCAGGGTTCCGAATAACTCGTTATGTTATCAACACAGATACGGGCGTCGGGGTTGCCGGCGGGAATGGTTCCTTCCAGAATGAGCTGTTAGCGGTGTAAGGGGGAGGGGGCAGAATGCGTGTTATTGGATTGAGGAGTCTAGGGTGGCATAAAAGTTAGAGAGCAATGTTTTTGCGAAGGTTTAATTATGTAAAATTGGTTAAAAACTAATTGATGCAATGTTCATTTTAAAATATGGAGAGATTAGTTACCAAATAAAGTACTATCTTTACATATTTCCTTCCAAATAAACGTTACTTAATAATTATGTTTTTAACAGTTAGCAAATAACTTTGTAAACATTGCCCCATTAACCTTTGAACCACGCCGTATAGCAGAGTTGATAGAATACCTCTATACACCCGATAGACCTTTTCTGTAGAAAACGATAGGATTGCTTTTATATACCTTTTTTTATAAATAAATTATTTATTTTTACAGCAACTTAACGATGTAAAGTAGTTTGACACAATACAAGACAATCGTATCGTAGTACATACTGCACACATTATTGGAATTGTTTAAACATTCGAAATTTAAATGTTGAGCTTTACAATCAAATTAGTTTTCCTTTTTCAAGTAAACTTGGTAAATTAAGAGCATGGTTGAAAAAAAGACAAATTGAAAGTATATTAGGAATTTTATAGCAAATTAAATGATAAAATTATTAGTAATGTCCGACATATAAAAGGTAATATAAACATAATCCTAAAAAATAACGTAAACACAGAATCAATAATATAGAGATAGATGTATAATCTATATGTTTCAATTATTTTTCGAGATGAAGAATTATTACGAGATGAAGTTAATTTAGAATTTTGTTCTACTTACTTGAGTCGTAAGTACTATTAATATGGATAAGCATATTTATTACAACATATGTTATCTATATTATAAATAATTAGTGGCTATGCATTATCTAAATCATATACATTACTGTAAAAAAAAGAAGTAGTATTGAAACATATATTACAATAATCATATAGACTTATAATGTAACATAGTAACTATAGTTAGTGATTTTATTTGACAGATAACGAGCATTACTGGTTAAAATTATTAAAAAAATGGAGTAACAGAACGGAATATAGCAACTAAAGTCTAAACTCCCATAATGTAATTATAAAAATTACTAATTAGCGTTATCCAATTTTTTAAAAATATATTGATTTATGAAATAATGATTATTTTCAGAAAGAATTATTGATTTTTATTAAAATTAAAATATTATATTTTATCAGGATATTTTTTATCGTGAAAATATATTTCATAGTGAAAATGAGCTACCAATAAACAAAAATAACTATTGATATATATATGTATAATACAGAGCATAATTTAACAATAGCTATTTCAATAAAATGAAAAACTGCCTAGAACAGAAAAAATGACCAGTTAAATGACCACTATCTCGCTCTCTCTATAAACACAGAATTACACTTTCCAGGACATCATCTCATGGGATAATCTCAAAAAGAGAAAATTGTTGATAATCGACGCGTCAATATATTATCATGGATTCTAAATTATTTAATTGTGAGCGATGCTTACGACATCAACGAGGCGATGTGAACTTAGAATCTCCCTACTAAAAATATAACCGGAAAAATGGAGACATCTTGCTTCAAATTACACTCGCCCAAATCTTCTTCGCGTACTGCCGTACATATCGACCGATATCATGACAGCCTATCACTGTTCACTTGGCAAGAATCACCTGCTCTTTCGCTCCCGCTGTAGTTGTCGAATAACTACTGCTCAAAATGTAATTTCTCTTTTCGCGCCTCGATTGGCAAACACTGATGTAGTGCGTTTGAGGAAATAGATGAGAAAGTTAAGTTCGGGAGAGTGAGTGAGCGGAAGAGAGCCATTGAACTAGACTAGAACTTGACTGGCCACAAGGGCTCAAGAAATTAACGGTGTCAATATAGCTGCCAAGATTATTAAGAATTCATGTTTATTTTTAACCGGGAAATATACGCGATCAAATTTGTTGTACCCACAATGAAAAAATAATGTTTTGGACAAAGATTTTTTTTACGTGTCAAGTTATTCAATATAACGAAAACAATTAGAAGTAAAAATAACATGTCACGAATAAACAGTAAATACATTTTTTAGAAATTTGTTTTAATACAATTTAATTCTTAGATGTGTTTAGGCTGAGCTGAGTATATTGATAAATTGTTTCATTTGAATTATGCAAATTGTTTTTTTAGAAGGATATAAAAAATTATATAATAAATACGTACACTATAGTTTTAAATGCAAAACATTTATAGGATGACATTTTTCTTAATTTCATTTGACGATTATCGTAAGAGCAGAATATTTCAATATATTGAATATGTTAAATTGACAATGCCTTGCTATATTGAGTATACAATGTTCCCAATCTCTAAAACTATTAACCAGATTAAACATGACACTTTGATACCTAGAAATATACCGGCATTAACTGTGGCGATCACAAAAATAATAATAATAACTTAGGAATTTTACTAACTTATTTATTTTACTTAACAACTGGTCATTTTCACTGCAAGAGACAGTTTGTGTGCTGTAATTGATCTAAAATACGTATATAATACATTACAAATATTATAATATGCGTAAATATAAATACCATAAAAATATACATACATATAAGCATAAATACTTTATAATAAAAATTATGAATCAAAAGTTCCGTTTGCTATGACAGTCAATAAGAAAAATAATTAAATATAATTAAATTTTAAGTTTTAAAATAAAATATAAACAGGCGAATAAACAGCTGAGATAAAGAACCTAAAGGGAAGAAAGAGAGAAAAAGAATTGGAGAAGGAGCAGAGAAGGATACGATACTTGGAACCACATCGAAATACCTTAAAGTCTTTCCCACCATCTAGATTAACAACGGATTTGTGCCAACTGCCAGATGAGGCCAAAATATTGGACGAAGAAGACCAAATCGCCTCGCTTTCACTAAATGAACATAACAATATCGACGAGAGATTTAAAGGAGTGTTTCAGGACAAGTCGTTGAGTGAGTAAAACCTACCAGAAAATTCCTTCACGCTGTGTTTTGATATGTTTTGACTGTTCACACGACCTATGAGAGAAGTTTATGTAATATATGAGAACATATTTGACTAGGTGGAAGAGAACAATACCGAGGAAGACTTCAAGACCACAAACGATGGTTATATTGTGAAGTTGTGAGAAGACGAAATGATTTTAAATCATTAGAATAGTGCATTATGTTGGAAATGTGATGTTAAAAGTGTAACTAACTAAAAATAGACTTCTTATTTTGGTTGCATGGAATAACAACGATGCCTATCTCAAAAAAGAAATTATATTTTTACTTTTAATTCTTTTATTTAAATATTTAACTCTTGCTGTAATTGAAAACATTATTTAGTAAACGTAATATAATGCAATTCAACCAGTTATCTGCACCACACTATTTACACTAGTCAGTTAGAGTTGAACTGATAAACGATCATCCAGAAAGTACCTTAAAGTCTTTACCCCCCTCAAGATTGATAACAGTTTTCCGCCAAGGACCAATGCTCCTCTCGCTGATCGACTCTGAACTCCAGATCGCTTCATTTTCGCTAAATATTCGGATTGCATAAGAACATAGAAGATGAATTTGATGTGGCTCACATCACCAACTATTGTCTCAAATCAATGTAGGAACCTACCAAAAGGTGCCCTTACGCAGAGTTTCAGCGTCTGTTCCCTTCTTGCAAGATCTGAGACAGACAACATTTTTATGAGAAATATAAATAGTATTTAATCCAGATATTATGGAAGCGCCGGGAAAACTTCAAGCTGGACCTCTTGACATCAGTATTTTTTGGGATTATTTAGAAATCGATCCAATACACAGTTCAAAACCAAGTTATAAAGTACTATTTAATGCACTAACTGAATAATAATTTCAATGAAACATTGACATTTTCATAGTATACACGTCATGCAAAATATTTAAAAAATTGTTCAAAATAGGTATTTACGAAAATGAAATCTACAAAATTCAGATAATAATTAGTTAAGATTTATGATAAACGTTTACACATTAGTAAATAGTTTTTTTACTAAAAGTTTATTAATATTTTCATTGTTTAAAAAAGTGTATTTATAAAAATGCTAATGTTTCGTTAAAATATTAAACAATTCTTGACCTCTGGTCTATCATAACGGTGTGCAAGTACCTTAAAATCTTTTCCACCTTGAAGATTGATAACAGCCTTCTGCCAAAGAGTGGCCAATTCAGGAGACGAATGAGATTCAGAGGACCAAATCGCTTCACTCTCGCTATATATAGACGAACACACGCACGGACAAACAGAAAAATATGTGAATTTTGACATTGATCTCAAAAAGAATAGTCGAAGATAGAGTAGAAACCCACCAAAAGATGCCCTGCGCCTCCTGAAGCTTTGTTTTCTGACAGGACCTATATGAGGCATACATTCACACATGTTATAAAAGACAGAGAGAAGTTTGGGTGAACAAGGGAACTGGATTACTGGGAAGACTTCGAGAAACTATCAAGGCAGCCAGCAGCAAGATTACCCGTGAACTCTACAAAATCATAGTCACCTTAAAATCGCTGCCACTGGTCAGTGGTAAGGAAGCTACATTCCAGCCGTCGCGCTGAAATCGTTTATCATCATTGGAACGCCAAATTACTTCTGATTCGCTATATACAGAGAGGAACATAGAACACGGGGGGAGGTTAACTGATCACCGTGCGCTCAAGATGGAGTGAAGATTATGACTCACAAACATACCAATAGACTCCGGATTTTCGAGAATCTTGATTGTGATCCCGCTGTTTGCAAGATCTAGTTAGTGTAAGTTAGAGATAGAACGATCGTTACGGGGGAGCTTGTTACGACGAAAAGGTGCAACTCTTTTATTAGACCGATTAAAAAAGTATTGCTATTTACGCTGGTTGGAATAGATGCAGAAAAAATTATATTTTTAAATTCAGACATATTCTCAGAAATAGTAATAAAACGGTTACACTTAATTTAAGTAGCTGGCTGACATAAAATCATTAGTGTATCCAACTATTTTTAAGTAAACATTTAATATACTATAAAAATATAAATTGTTAAGAAAAATCACGTTGAATATGAATCATCTAGAAATTCATATAAATATTCATTAACACGCTGCATTTTAAAAATGTGTAATATTCTAACGTTTTCGCAAGCATATCTTCGCTTAGCGATATATTTATTTATCATTTAAAATCATTTTACTTCTGGCGGTATGTTTTCACAATTTTAGGGTGTTTATTGTTCAATTTGTAATTACAAGCTGATGAGAATTACCACTTGAAAACATTTGCAAAAATTATTATGTAATCAATTATTTTTATCGAAATTTGGATATTCATTATCGCAAAATAAATAAAAAAATTAAAATATCTATTACCACAAAATCAATTACTAACTTTAAATATCTATTTAAAACTATTACTATATTGTGTACTAACGAATAACTTATATTCGAACAATTTTTTTAAATTATATATAGAATTATTTATATATTGCAAATGTTTTCATGTGATAATTTTTATCAGCTTGTAATTACAAATTGAACAATAAACACCCTAAAATAGTGAAAATATAAAGCCAAAAGTAAAATTATTTTTAATGATAAACATGTCGCTAAGTGAAATTATGATTGCGAAAACGTTAGAATTTAACACTTTTTTATAATTTATTATTTTTTAAATGCCGCCTGTCAATGAATATTTATATGAGAGATTCTAGTCGATTCATGGTAAACATTTAAAAAACAACGTTTACACCCAATCGAAAAATATTAATATTATTACTAAAAACTGTGTTTCTCTCAACTTTAACTTTTTAGTCGGGTCTATAAAATAAAAGTTGCACATTTTCAGATTCATAAAACCAATCGGTAAGCCAGGGCTGCAGGGTAGACCTCAATTACCAAACCGATATACGGCAAAACTTCAAGCACTCTGTAACCAGCCTCCTCCAACCAGAGAATGATAAAGAATTTAGTAGTCGAGGAGAAGAAATTATATTGTGTAAAACAGGAACCGTCAATCACCTTAAAATCTGACTTGAGAGCGGCTTCTAAGTTGACGGTAGCCTGCATCCATTCGCCGATACTTAGACTATTCGAGCTCCATAGAGGGTCACTCTCGCTACACAATCCACAGAACATAAAGAAATAATGGAAGATGTGTGAACATATTAGGCGGTCAGTTATCTCAAAAAATATATCGTGGTTACACACCATGAAACAACCGGCTTTCCAGATTTGTCACTGAGAGTTGTTTTGCAGGAACTGCATAGATGTAAAAAAGTGAAAAATATGATAAAATTATGGTAATCGACTGTGTTTAGGGTGGCATGGTGTTGATCTGTATGCGGAGAAAACTTCAAGTAACCCATTTTTCGTAGAGTGCTAGAAATATATTTTAAAGTTAAAAATACAATATTCTTCAATTCTGGATCCTAAGCCTAGTGCTCCAGTACAACATTATGAGTCAAGAATGAGTCACCAATTGCCGATGTAATAATTCCCGCGAGACTGTACTTACATACAACTGAGCCACAGAAAGAGAGAGAGAGAGAGAGAAATGATATTCCTATCTTTGTTACAGACGATCTACTAAACCAGAGAGAAAAAACTGTCATACAACTTGTTCTGATAATCTGTAAAGTGATAAGGAACAATGTCGGTAGGGTGGAACAGTAGATCAGGAAGGGAATGAAGCGGAATGTACGAGGGCTAGAATATGGCCAATCACCTTAAAATCAGAATGAGAAGACGACTCAAGGCTTATGGTGGCAGTCTGCCAAGAGTTCACAGCATTGGTCTGAAGTGCAGCCGACTTCCAGAGAGGATCACTAGCGCTACAAATCAATATGGATTAACATGTATAATCACTGAGAGGGCCGTATGTACAGAAGCGGCGAAAATGTTGGAAAATACGAACCAGAGAACGGCCGGTCTACCAGAGGAGCCTTCAATGGTCTGTGTACAGGATCTGTAGAGTTAGAAATTAATGTCAAAAATATTAGTTATGTCATCAACCGTCGGAATTATGAGTAAACTCGTGAAAAAATACATCATTTTTTAAAAAATTTATCAACTTTGAACATCTAAAATGAAAAATAAAAACTAGCAGTAATTTTTGTCTTCTTATTTTTATACATATTTAGATCAATGTTGATAAATTAATAATAAATAGATATATTTAAAAGCTTAACATCTATCTAGAGGCACACAATTGGCTCAGAATGGAAAAAACTTCCATAGCAACGACGAGGAAAACAACTTCATATTTTTTTGGAAGGAACCGCCGCAAAAAGCAAATACAGTTACTATTAACTTATTCAACTTCAAATTTTAAAATCACCTTGAAATCAGACAAAGTCGAAGATTCTAGATTTATCGTAGCAATTCGCCAAGAATTGTTAGTATCGCTTAAAGATGACGACGATTTCCAGAGGGGATCGCTAGCACTAGAAATTGACAAACAATGTAGAATATTGAAAGCTTTGAATACTCGAAGCAACGGCAGCTTATTAGATGTATACGAACCATACGACCGCAGGTTTACCAGACACCTCCTCCACGATTTGTCTACAAGACCTGGAACAATTAAGAAAGTACTGCGTACAGGATGGGAACAATTAATCTTTATAAAGGGGAGCTGTCTTTCATGGACTCTCAGATATTCACCGCAACAGTAATGCAATCTAGTTAGTGAAAAACAGTTAAACTTTAAATGAAGTTATCACCTTAAAATCTGAGTGAGAAGTCAGAGATACGGAAACTTTCTGCCATCTGTCTGTGGAATCTGAAGACTGCCAGAGTGGAAGACTCGAGCTACATGGGAAGAAAGCTTGACAGTAAAAAGCTGTTCATCATTCAGGAGGAAAGCGATAAAAAGAGGAGCAACTGACCAGGACACAATTGGAAGCCCGGTTTTCGGATCTGTTGTTGTTTGGCATGAACTGAAAAGTGTCGATACGTTGACAAAAAATTGAGGAATATGACAGAAACGATGAGGCGGGGCTGACTTCAAGTTGTATGAACAGTAGCAATACAAACATAACCGAATTGTTATAAAAGCTAAATCAATAATATAGTTAATGACATTAAGTAAAGAAGAAACGACTTATTTACTAAGAAAAGAATCCCCAGTAGGACGATCACCTTAAAATCTGAGGAGCTATCAAGGTTAACTTGTGCTTTATACCAGTTGCCTGTTGGCATCCCCGCTGATTTCCACATTCCGTTACTGGAGCTAAATAAAGATAGAGAGTTCGAGATTAAATCT
Organism: Coelogynopora nodosa; assembly: GCA_034780555.1. Classification (NCBI taxonomy): domain Eukaryota; kingdom Metazoa; phylum Platyhelminthes; order Proseriata; family Coelogynoporidae; genus Coelogynopora; species Coelogynopora nodosa. The sequence continues at coordinate 22,382 of JAUZND010060218.1, read as the reverse complement.
GGCCAATCATCAAAACTTGAAATTATGACAAAACACACCAGAGAACGGAAGAAACATCTTGAGATCCGGCGGCTACCGATTTGCATGATCTAATAGAAAGAAAAGATAAGTAAGAGCGCTAACTGCTAACTACATCTCGGGCTAAGGCAAATTGAAGTGGCTTAACCCTGAGCTTCCGGGGAAGACATTTTACGGTATTCAATCACCTTAAAATCGGAACCGGTGTTTAAATTGATTGAGACAATTGTCCATGCATCAGATGAGCTCTTGGGAGAGATCCACAGATCCGCCGAAGAGCTGACAGTAACCATAACAACAAGAATATAGCGGCGATGACAAGAAAAGATACGAAAGAGTGAGAGCAGAGAGAACCTACCAAACAGTTGAAGACAAGCCAGCTGATCCATCTTTCATAGATTTGCATGACCTGGGGAAAGCAGTAAGGAATTAGTAACAATAAGAGTCCTTAAAAACAGCTAGAAGGGCAAGAATTGAAGACATCGCCGCGTAGTGAGCGAAAACTAATTGCTATTTAATCAGCTTATGATCAGCTGAGCTTGTAAAGTCGATTATACACACCACGCACAGTACACTAAAACAACAGCCAGCGAGTGATTCACTGCCGGCTTACCGCTGATTACAGATGGAGGAGAAGTGGTTCGCTAAACCGATAAGCCAATTAGATCGCAAGAAAGTGTCAACACAAACATCGGGATCGATAGCTAAACAAAATTATTAGTGTTAAACTGAAATAATGTTTTGTATGTCTCTGATGCATCCCACCATATTGTAACGACCGAAAATTCAATAACACACACACACATATGTGGTTAAATATCACGATCTACATATAACACGTAATTCTCGGTCAGGATAAAGAGAATTCAGTACATCTGCTTGGTTTTATATAATCACCTTAAAATCGGCAATATTTGCCAAATTGACCCTGACTTGATGCCATACATTTGGACCGAGTTGTGGTTTTTCGGATGACTTCCAAACAGCCTTACTTGAACTAATGGATGAGAGAGACACAAATGAACAATAGCAAGACAAATCTTCTGACGTCAGACAGGGAAACAGAAACCTACCAAACAACAGCGGGATCACCTTCATTATTTTGCATGGGCTTGCATGATCTGCACGAAGAGAAATAATTAATGGTTAAATAGGAAAGATTAATAAACACCAGCGGGAAAGACGTCGTAACACAACCTGTCTAATGTGGGTTAAACACGATTTTCTTAGATTGATACATATTGTATATATACTCAAAATCACCTTAAAATCGGAAGAAACAGGTAGATTAACGGATGCCTTATGCCATAGTTGATTTGAATTGGAATCGATCTGGGAACTCCATACAGGCTTACTGGAACTTAAGTGAGATATGAGGATTTGATAAGTTCAGACCACCACAGAGCGAAAAACAGCTACATAAACAAACCTACCAAAGAACTGCAGGATCACCTTCATGATCCTTGGTCTGCTTGCACGATCTATAAATAGTTGGTCGAATAGAGTGTGTACCATGTCATATGGTAAATAGAGGCAAACATAAGTTACAGAAAGAAAGACTTCAAATCTACACCCCCTAAATGAATTAAAAATATTACGCAATTCAAATATGTCACCTTAAAGTCTGCAGCAGTGTCTAAGTTTACAGTGGCTTGTCGCCAGTCGCTGCTGCCAATACGAGAACCCGTAGATGTCCAAATTGGTTTGCTACGACTTGAACAAAATTAAGGCAAAATAAAAGTAAGCGAATTCGAAAGCAGCACACACTAAATGCAATTAGTTTACCATGTGAGCTCTAAATCTTCTGTGCCATCCACTTTTGACGATCGACATGATCTGATATTATGGAGTGAAAATCGAGTTAGGTTAGAACAAATGAAAGTATTATACCATGGTAAGGATCGTGGGAAGACCTAAAGGGCTGCCAGTAAAATTTTATTTACTTTTGTCATTATTTCACACCTTAAAATCACCGCGCGGAATCAGATTGATAGTAGCTTTATGCCAAGTTGTCATCCCGGATCGTGACGGATTCTCAGATATCCATATCGGTTCACTTAAACTTGAAAAAAAAAACAGTTGGATGTAACTGCCTATAGTAACCGTCTTAAATAAGAAAAACAATGATGCAATCGTTACCAAGTTAGCGCAAGATGTGAGCTTCCATCAACTTTGGAAGATTTGCACGACCTAGAAGAATATAACTGAACTAAATGAAATTGTAATGTTAAAAAAGAGGTGAAAATAGACCAAGACAGGAGAGAAAAGAAGCCAAAGTACCACCAGAAAAAATTACCTTAAAATCGTTGATTGAATCTATATTCACTGCAACTTTATGCCATGTCTCATCCTGTCGTTTAGCAGAACCGGAGGACCAAATAGGCTTGCTCAAGCTAATTAGAGATAAATAGAGGGGTTTTTAACTCCGAGGAAAGAACACACTATAATTAGAATGTGTTACCATAGAAGTGCCAGATCGCCTGTGTCGTGAACTTTGGAAGACTTACACGACCTGAGATAAATCAAGAGAACACATAGTATACATTCTAGCGAATAATCAGCCGGTCCAATGAGTCAGACCTTGCAAGACTATCACCGACAACAGCGTATTGTGAAAGAAAGCCCATATTATAACACATTTTTGTGTATAGCTTTGTTTGATAACTAGCCTAGCTTTTTGCAGCCTAACTAACCTTAAAATCAGAGGTAGCACCCAGTTCTACCACTGCTTTATGCCATTTTCCATCACCAACAATTGGAGTTTCCGAACTGGTCCAGAGTGGCTGGCTAGCGCTGACAGAAAATAAGCGAGAGAGTAGAATACAGCTGCTTTCAGTGTGAAAAACCGGCAAACTTACCATACGTACCAAAGAGTTGCTGGATCACCTGTTTTATAGTGGCGAGTTTGTTCACATGCTCTAGAACACAACCGATGCATAAACATCAACAATAAGGAGAACATAAAGAGCTCAAGATGCTATTAACAAGTTTATGGTTCTGGGCAGCAGAGTAGCTCAATGTGCCACTTTGGCGAGTTCGAGTTTACGAAACATCGAGTTTGCCTACCTTAAAGTCAATACCAGTGTCGAGATTGACATGCGCTTGTTGCCAATTATCCGTGCCTAGATCAGCATTAGATTTCCACACAGGCTGAGAGGCACTGGAGAAAGACAAACGAACAAATCGAAATGCCAGAAGCTCCTCCACAATAGAATAAATATTACAATAAGTACAGAACATACCAGAATAAACCAGAATCGCCTGTTTCGTGGTCGCGAGTATTTTTGCAGCCTCTAAAATGTGAACACAAAATTTGATCGTCTTAACTTAAACTTTCTTGAGGCAAAACACACCGTCGACCAGCAAAGAATTCACAACAAGGTACTTTCGCAGTAGACGAGCTATGACATCACCTTCAAACATAGAAACTATAAGTGTTGTCTTATCGTGGATGATGTAGTATCGTTTTTGTACCCAAACAAACACAGCGTTTTGGTTTTCAAAATACTCGGACCTTTATAAATTAGGAAATTATGGAGAAAACACATAAATCCATTGAAAGAAAAACATAAATTTGTATGTAAAAGTTGTGTTCATCGTATGCCGAAAACAATAATAAAAGTAAGGAAACGTTAGAAGACAAAGAAACAAGCATATCCAGTGTAAAATATCAAAAAGTATGAAAACCCCGTCAATTTGTTTGAAAATCACCTTGAAGTCGGACTCTGCGCTAATGCTGAACGATGCTTTATGCCATTGGTTGATATCCAACCGATTTTGAGCGCTATCCGAGGACCAAATTTCATCACTTTCACTGAAAGAATTGTTAAAGATTTACGATGTGCTCTACTTTTATAAATTCATCTACATGTAGTACGCACCAAAGAACAGCAAACTTCTTTTTAGTTCCACGTTGCTTGCTACAATCTCTAAATGAATAAACGGAATTGACATTTTAAGGCATTCTAAACTAAATTCTGCAACAAGAAAAGTAAAGGACGCGGAGAAGACTTTATAGGCCGTCAAACTGATTCACACTAATGGTCAATAACCTTTTAAAATGATCTACCTTGAAATCGGAACCAGGCGTTAGTTGTACTGATGCTAAGTTCCAGTTAGAATCCTGAACGAAATTTCTTGACGACCAAATTTCATCACTTTCACTAGATGATGCGAAAAAGAAAGGAACCGTTTTGGTACTGATTAGGAGACACAATGAGTCTTACAAAGATCTTACCAAGTTACTGCATACTTCTTCTTATTACCAGAATGTCTATTGCAATCTCTAAACAAGGGTGGGAACAGAAGGAGTACATGTCAAATGGATGAGGAAGGAATACATTTGGATTGGACTGGTCTCAACCGGGGAAGACTATCATTAACGCCAGATCTTTTGATTCATAATTCTGTTAGTTTTTTGTTTAATAACGACGATCTACCTTAAAGTCAGAAGATGAACTTAATGTGACAGAAGCCTGGTGCCATCCGGTGACTGCAGAAATTCGTATTGAAGACCAAATCTCATCACTTTGACTGAATAAAACAAAAACGCATGCTAGTAATGTTGGAATCTCAATTGACTATTGCTGATGGTTGACTTACCAAAGAATAGCATGTTTTGTACTAGCAGGACCATTCTGACGGCTACATGATCTAGATAGGACAGAGGGGCAATATCATGATGGTCATGTCAGAAAGAAAGAAACTGAAAGGCCTATTGGGCAGAAGGTACTGACTGTCAACGCAAGTGCAGATTTTGAATCTTAATTAAACACTTTATTCCTAGGAAATCACCTTAAAATCTGATCCGGAGTTTAGGGGTATGGCAATTTTGTGCCATGTAGAAACAGCACCACTGTATTTCTTAGAAGACCAGATTTCATCGCTTCGACTAATGAATGAGATGAAAGTTACACAGCCTCGTGATAAGGAATATTCAATATTTCGATGATATCTAAGATACTTACCATGTGATAGCATGTTCACTACTATCTTCTCCGTTATGTCTGCTACAGGATCTGTAGAGTAAACATCGATAGCTGCTAAATCAAAACGCAGATAAAATAGGCAAAGGAGAGATTTCAAGGACGTTAATTATAAAGAAGACTGTCGATGCAAAAGAAACCATTGATTCTGATAGTTCTATAATTAGGTGTTCACCTTGAAATCTGCTCCTGAATTGAGTGAAATACTAACAGAGTTCCACGTGGATGATGTAATACGGTATTCTTTGGATGTCCAAATTTCATCACTTTGACTATCAGACGAAATTACAGAAAGGACTTTTTGTTGTAAATTACTGTCAGCGGAAGAATGTATGTTACACACACACTTACCATGTTATGGCATGCTTTTTAATAGCATCACCATTATGCCGACTGCAAGATCTATAAAGCAACAGTAATCAAGGTAGGCCGGTACTAAAAGCAGGATCTTAAACTACAAGGGCAATGGGAAGTTTCAAGGCTATTATTATTAATTAATAACCACAATTATAACCGTCATACAAAGGGAACTTTTCATTTCGATTTTCCACCTATAGTAGTTTGAATGACTACCTTAAAATCTGATTCTGAGCTCAGCGATACAGACACTGTATTCCAGCCGGAAGCTAGCTTACGAGATTCACTCGATGACCAGATTTCGTCACTTCGACTAACAAATGAGGTGAGAGAGGAATTAATTTGATAAATACGATAGTCTCTTTTCACTCAAAATACTTACCACAGAATGGCATGTTCCCTTCTGGCCTCACCATTTTGCCGACTGCATGATCTGGTTGGGGTAATTAACAATATCATTTAAATAAACACGAATTTAAAAATTACGCAATGCTAGACGCTGAGCTCAGGGGGAGAAATGAAGGTATTCACACAAAATGCAACAGAAGCCAGACTGTTGTAGCCGATCACACCTTGAAATCAGTCGCAGAGTCGAGATTGAGAGAAACTTTCTGCCAGTTAGAGATAGGACTAGAAACTCCCTTCTTGCTCTGCCAAATCAGCTGGCTCTTACTAGAAACAATAAAGAATACACAGATGCAAGCTTGGCCTTATTGGGTCACCCAAAAGAGTTCAACTTTACCAATTATAAGACTGGAACTGTTGGCCGCCAGCCCTCTCTGCTGCCGTTGAACACGATCTGAGAGCACACAATGAAGAAGTGAACACACACACACAGTCAGAAGAGGAACTCCAAATCACAACTCATCTCTCTTTCTTCACACTTCGATCTGTGAACCTCAATCAGGTTAAAATAAATTAATTTAGAAATTTAGCGCTAAGATTAACCGGAATTTACGGTCAACCCTCGGTGACAGTCATGTTGCCTGCTAAAGAGCGGACACATGAGTAGGTAGGTAGGCTAGAGATAATGTGTACTGAATGGTTAGTTTAGCATCGCTGCTGGCGGTGGTACCTTGAAGTCTTCCCCGCTGCCCAGAGCAAGAACAGCCTCTTGCCATCGGTGGCCATCGCCGCTATGGTCAGAGGCTGTACTGTGCCAAATTATGTCGCTTGTGCTGCACACCGCACCCATATGGTTAATAGAGAAAAAAATGAGAGTTAAGGTCAGTGTTATGCTATCATGATTATGGTAAGAAGGGACTCTGTTCACGCCGACTTGTATTGTGACAACACTAGATGATTTATAAATGCATTTATTGATTTATTCGTAAACATCTATTGTATTGCCTCGAATATTTGGTGAATTCAAATAAACTAGGTTGTCGATGCCAAATTAAAATGACAATAAATTATTTATTAAAATCACTATTAAAAGTAGATAATTCAAACATTTTTAATAATTAAATTTCAAGAAACAACAAATACGTTCTGATTTAGTGTTTTAAAATAATTTTATAATATTCTTACATAATACCAAGATAGAAAAATTATATATACTTTAGTTAACGTTTATATGAAGTATCAATATTAATATTTTTAACTGAAATAAACCGATATGACCAAAAATATAGCCACATAGTTACAGAAAAATGTCCATATGTAACTAATGCTAAACAAAAATGAATATATAAAAAATACTTTTCGCATACAATCTGCAGGGTAAGCATTTTTAAGCAAATCCATAGAATATAATATTCTTGATATAATGTATTTATTTATTGATAGCAACACCGCAGACCAATTTTTTAATTTTTATGAAATTGTTTTTTAGTAGTTTTTAATAATAACTTATGCCTTGATAAAGAGAACAACTTCTCGAAAACAACATTTGGCAATAAATATAATTTTTCTACATTTATTTAGGACATTTATAGTTCTCCAAGATTTAGTAAATTCATTGTTCTAAATTTTAATAATAACACGCTTTACACTTACATTAAAAATAAAAGTTTTATACTTTTTATAAAATTTAATATTAACAGACTGAAAACCAAATTGTTCAGAAATCACAATAAAAAACAAAAACTGAAATATATGTCAAATATGCGCACAATTTTGGTAATTTTTTTATTTAACTATTATAAACAAACTTATGATTAACTTGAAAATAATGTACTTTATCACATTTTACATTCGATTTCTTGAAATAGTCAGAATAGTTAAAAAAATGCGCAAAAACGTCAAAATGATGTTATGTCAACATAACCAAAAAAAACAAAGCCAATAAAACAGCAATTTCACCCGGTAATAGCAGAAGGCTTGAAAAGAGTATATATATAGTTTATAACAGCAATTATTGATGTCACTAAAAGTCGGCATGAACAAACATCCTTCATACAATGAAATCGAGAGAACACCACTTTACCATTTTAATTCAGAACTTTTACGATCGGCTCTTTGTCGACAGGATCTACAATTAGTGTGCAACACAGGAGACTACAGATACAATCAAATATAAAACAATAGGTAGGAAATGGTTACGCAACAAATGTGTAGGAAATGGTTACGAAATAAACATGTAGAAAATATTTAAGAAATTGTTAGGAAATATTTAATAAAATCTGATAGGAAACATTTATGAAATAGTTAGGAAATGTTTATTGAAAATATTAAAAAAATATCAATAAATGTTATACACAGTATCAATTAACATATTTTAACTTCATGAAGTTACTTACGCGCAATCCTCCTAACAATATAAAAATATTCAAATAAACAAAAAAAGCAGTAAAATTCTAAAAAGTAGCCTATGTCAAATAGCGTCTGAGTGCCTATGTCACCATTCGCTCACCCTACTGAATGCCTGAGCACACTCAAACTAGCCAAACGAATTGTAAACTGAAATTGCAGACACCGATGGCCCTCTCTGGCCAGGGCCTGACTACTCCACATTCTGGCACTAATTCTCTTCTGGTCTGGTCGCCCACTGCTGCCATCCTCCACAGGCAAGGGACGAATACAGGTGGCTTGTGTGGCCGCTTTACTTAAGTACAATGTCTGCCATTCGGCCTGTGTATCACGGGGATCGCCCATCCACCGGCATCTAGTGCCAAGTTCGAAGTTGCAAGCGAATCGTGATTGCTTACCTATTCCACCTGAAATGTGCGTGCTTATAACATAATTTAAGGTCAAATATTGTAACCGTTTTAGTATAATATAAAGGCACGGAAATTCATGTACTAAAGATTCTTAATTTTTATTAAACAAAGCTGAAGTTTTGGATGTTCAAGAGTTTCTAACAATATATAGCATATTCTGTATCTTGCATATGATATATAAATGTTGTTATCAATTTCGATATAAATCAATAGTAAAGAAATTATTTCAAATTATTCTTTTGATATTAATGTTGTCTTGACGTTAAAAACTCTGTATTTCAAAAATACAGTGTTGCTAAATGTCTTCAATATTCTGCACTATTGTCATATTTATTCTACAATCTGAATCGTTCTCTTAATTTTTAAAAATAATCTATAACATCATATTAATCTTTAAATAATTTAGAAACGTTCAGGTATCTTTTCAATAATCAGCGTTCCTTTATTTATTAAAAAAATAAATATAAATTCGTAAAAAATCTTCAATAATCTTCAGTTGCATTAATTCTTCAATATTCCAGCCCTTATAGTTTCATAATTTATTTGATAATATCTGTTCTTTGTTTTTCAAATAAATTTCATCACTGCTTTGTTTATTCAAAAATCTGCAAAATTTTTATAATCATAAAACTAATTTGTTGCTTTAATCTCACTACAAATTGCAACATGCATTATTAATGTTGTAACTTCAGAAATAATGTTAGTGAACATTTTTTTGCAATGTTTATATAATCCTTTTTGTAATATGCCATGTTGTGATCATTAATTTGCAACGGGTATCATGCGCTCACCCTAACGAATGCCTCAAAACGCTGAGTGTAGCCATCGACGAAGTATAAAAAGAAAGATGAAGACATCGATGGTTCTCTTCAGTTAATGCCAATTGACTCCAAAGCCTGGCACCAATTCGGGCTTTCCCATTGAGTCTAGTTCGACGAAGTTGAACAGCTTTCAAACAGGCAACTTGACTTTTGACCTCCGGTAGATAGACAACCTGCCAGTTTGCTTGAGTATCGCGGGGGTCATCTTTCCAGTTTTTGCATAACCACCCACCTTCAAAATCGCACGCAAACGGATTGTTGACTTTTGATGAAGAAATGACTGAAATAGCAGCAACCAAATTTAATACTTATAAAATATTATATATTTTTATGAAGGTGCCCGTTGCTTTGTTCTATTTAATTCTGTCATTTACAACATTTATATTTCTCGAACGTATTAAATTAGTTGCACATTTTAACGTTGAGTTTATATGTTATTTATTTAATATTTTACAGTTTGGCCCTTACCCAAGCGAGTGTCTTAGTATACTCAACGTCGATTTAGAAGTAATATAAAAAGTAAAATGAAGACATCGGTGATTTTCTTCTGTTAAGGCCAACTGGCTCCAAAGCCTGGCACTAACTCTTGGCGTATTAACGCCTTTTCCTCCTACATTAGTTCTTCTTCTTCGTCCAGCTTTCAAGCAAACGGATTGACTCGTTTGTTTCGATAGGTAGATAACTTGCCAATTGGCTAGAGTATCACGTGGATCACCCAACCAATTGTTACAGGTTGTGCCTCTTTCAAAGTCACAAGCAAATGGAGAATTTGTCAATGGATTTGCAATTGCTGAAAAAATTTGAAACAAGCAATACACAGTATTCATAAATCTTTAGTCAATACAGAACAGGCTCGATTTTGTAATTTGTTTATTTGCCACCATTAACAATATTCTCATTAACTCTGCTAGTCGAACCATAATATATTTATTGATAATAAGACGGCCATCTTACCCACTAGAATGTAGCAAGACGCTCAACCCTAAAAGAGAAGATGGTGAACTTGATCCTTGAAGTTTATAAAGAAAAGACAGACAACGTGTTCGTGAGGTTGAAGAAACCCATGTGCTCCAAAGACGTGCAGAACGTTTTCCATTGTGCCTCGGCTCTAAGCTCGGTGGTACCCTAATCGGATTCATACACAATGATTCAGTTGCTTCTTTCTTTAAAAAGATAACTTTCCAAGCAGCAAGTTGATCTCGTGGATCATCATTCCATTTGCAAAGATTTCCATTTTCAAAGTTGCAGTCAAGAACATGTGGATTATTTGAAAAACCTAAAGAAAGCGATCAATATTAATTTAATACTATGCACCATAAAATAACAAATTAAAGTTAACAGAACAAGGTTGCGAGATTGTTTCACCTAAATAATACTTTCATCTTACCCACTGGAATGTAGCAAAACGCTTAACCCTAAAAGAGAGGAAGGTGAAAGAGATCCTTGAAGTTTGTACACGAAAGACAGACAGCGAGTTTGTGGGTTTGTAGAAACCCATGTGCTCCAAAGACGTGCAGAACGTTTTCCGTTGTGTCGTGGTTCTAAGCTTGGTGGAACCCGAATTGGATTCATGCACACAGATTCCGTAGATTTTTCTTCAAGAAAAATAACTTTCCAAGCAGCCAATTGGTCACGTGGATCATTACTCCACTCGCAAGTATTACCCAAATCGAAATTGCAGGCCAGAACATGTGGATTGTTGGAGAAACCTAAACGTAATGATATACGCAGCATTATCCAACTTACTTAATATAATAATAATTTTCTAAGTAGCAAAAAGGCTCGTTGGTTGGCATAAGCATAGGGAAATGCGGATAATCTTACCCACTAGAATGCATTAATAAATTCAAGCTAACAGAGCTTTTTATTGAAGAGGATTGAATGCGATAGTCAAACGATAGACATCGACTTCCTCGCAAACGGATCCAAGTGCTCCATAGTCGAGCACCTCGTTTACTGTATCCAATAGCACCAACATCTTCTGGTGGAAGTTGCACTGGTGTCATACAGGTAACTTGAGAGTCTGGTGGAGAGACATAAACTACATTCCAGATTGCGAGTTGGTCTCGTGGATCCATGGCCCACTTACAATTATTTCCAGATTCGAAGTTGCAGGAAAGCAAACTGGGATTGCGAAATGTGGCTACAATTAACAATATAGAATAATAGAACTAACCGTGAAGAAGTAAAACCAAAACAAAAAGATAAAAGGCTCATTGTTAGAAGTTATCTTTGGCTTTTCGATATCATGCTCTAAAATTTCTTTATATGATTTTTACAATTGATGATAATAAGCTCTTTACAATTAAGCATGAGCAATGGAATATTATGTATATTATACGTCCAACAATAAATATCTAAATATGGTTAGGAAACATTACCATTATTTAAATAAGTTTCCAATATTCTTGAAAATGATTTCAAACATACTATAAATATAAGCTTCATCAATTGAAAATATGCATTCAAGTGTATTGATCATATACACGACAATATTCTAAATACCCTTTTGAGTGTCTGAGAAGACTGAGGTTGATATTCGAAGATACTTTGGAGTCCACCATATAACTGAACGACAAACAAGCGGGTCGATCGTTAGCTTTTAGTTTCAGAAGTTTTACCCAATCACTCCACAAACGTCCGGTCTGTTTCGACAGATGATCTTCGTCTAAAGAGGGGGACATACAGGCCACTTCTGATCTAACCAGGTCACGATCCATAAAGATGACGCGCCATGACGCAGATCTATCACGTGGATCACGAAACCAATCGCACAGATTCCCTCGATCAAATGAACAGTCTAGCGGTTTTGTTCGTGAAGATGGAACAGCTGCAAATTAATATAATTACAAATGAATACCGGTGCTCATTACATTATAAGCGACTCGTTTCACACCTAACTTTGACACTAAATAAGGTTGTTACTGCAATGTTATCCAAATTTAACTCACCCATCACTATGCTTTAATATACTAAGCTGTGGCGTCAATTGCCTCTCCATTACTGGGGACGATATGGCATAATTAAACACTAGACATTTGGTATGTTCTCTCTCTTGGTCCATAACCCATGGACTCCAAAGTCTGGCTGCTGATCCTGAATATCTTGTGCACAAAACATTTGATTTGTGTGGTGCATCTTCAGTGAGCATCATGACGATCCAGCGGTTCCTCTTATCTCGATTGTCTTTTGACCATTGACAAGATGAGGCGACTTCAAAATCGCAAGAGATCACAGATGCTGAAGATACCAAATAGTATATACCATTTTTTAAAGAATAACATAACACATGATGTTGGTATTTCAAATATCTAATTATGAAGGACAAGACTCGTTCCATTGGGTATAAACAATAACCAGTTCATTAATGACAATAACAAACTAATGACTCTTACCCTTTGGAGTGCATAAGCACACTTAAACGCATACGTTCCAGCGGAATAGGCTTTGAATGCGTCAGGCGATATGTAAACGAAATACAGCGTGCCATATCTTTTTTAACCCAAAAACTCCAAAGACGAGCACTGCGCTGGCCACTAGTAAACTCTTCTTCGTCTTCTGAAAGTTATAGTGTTGACATGCAGGCTGCTTCGCTGAATCTGTCAGTAAGAAAAACTACTTTCCACATGGCAGCCTGGTCTCTGGGGTCATCCTTCCACCTGCAAAACTTGCCGCCGTCAAAAGTACAGGGCAGTGGGTTGCTTCTTTATCCTAAATAAGCAAACCACTGTTATAAATGACGGGTTAAAGAATCTAGATGTAACATTTTCTTGATGAATAAGACTCGATGCAAGAACATATGTGATCATTATTTAATATTATAGTAGCCATTTCCGTGCAGAAGAATATTCCTTTGCTGATTATAATGTTGGGATTTAATTTTTACATGATCATCTTACCCTTTAGAGTGCATTAAAACACTTAAACGCATGTTTTCCGGTTGAATATGCATTGAATGCACCACGCGAAACGTGAATGAAAGACAACGTGTTGTATCTTTTTTCACCCAAGAGCTCCAAAGACGAGCACTGCGATGAGGACCTGCAAATTGTTCTTCATCTGGAGAAAGATGCATAGGTGACATACAGGCTGCTTCTGTACCATAATCCGGAAGAAAAATAACCTTCCACGCAGCAGATTGGTCTCTGGGATCGTCATTCCAATTGCAGAATTTTCCACCATCGAACCCACAATGTAGGGGACGACTCCTTCGACCTGAGTAACCAATTAACTATGATTAATATAAACCAAATAACATTCCTTAAAATCAAAGCTCGTTGCATGGTATTTAAAAACACAACGATAATTATACCCTTTTGAGTGCCTCAAAAGACTGAGATTGATACTGGAAGAATTTTTCGTGGTGACCATGTAACTGAATGACAAACATGCCGGTCGGTCATTAGGTGACATCAGGAGCAGCATAACCCAATCGCTCCATAGGCGGCCGGTTTGTTTCGAGAGAATATCGTAAGGTGACGGTGTCATACAGGCTACTTCTGACGTGACTGGACCGCGATTCATGAAGATGACGCGCCATGAGGCGGAGCGATCGCGCGGATCACGAAACCACTCACACATATTCCCTCGATCAAATGAACAGTCTAGCGGCTTCAATCGGGAAGATATTTTAGCTGGAAATTAATAGAATTACACGTAGTACACGTAGATATCGTATAACAATTCGTCGAGACTCGTTGATTGGCTAGTAGATAATTATATTACTAGTAAAAGGTCCACCCCGTTGTAATCAAAATACTCACCCATCACTATGTTTTAGTATGCTAAGTTGCGGCGTTAGTTGTAGATTTTTTGCAGGGGATGTAATAGCATAGTTGAAAACTAGACATTTAGTCAGATCTCTTTCTTTATCTGCAATCCACGGACTCCAAAGTCTGGCGGCTGACCCTGAATATCTAGTGCACAGAACGTTTGATTTATGTGATTTATCTTCAGTGAGCATCATTACGATCCAACGATTTCTTCTATCACGATTGTCTTTTGACCACTGACAAGATGAGGCCACTTCGAAATCACACGAGAGTACAGATGCTGCAAGCCAAGGAAACAAACCTTTGACATTATTCGAACGGAACATTTAAAATAGCAAGGCCGGCTATGTTTCCAGACAAATAACTTGTTTATAATTATTAGAAATCAGAAAAACGTAGTTATGTCTCATTTAAAATCATCTTACCCCATCGACCGTTTAAGAACGGATAATTTGGCCTTTCCAATGAGTCGGTATTTAAAATTTATGCAACTAATCGGATACTGCCTAAGAAGTACTGGACTCCAGAGTCTGCTTGATATATCAGAACCTGAATCTACTCCCATAAGACACAAAACTGTGTTGTGCATTTCAGAAGTTGAGGGAGTTAAACGCCAATTGCTCATCCAGTTGTTAGGATCTTTTATCCAGCCACAAGTATCACTTTCAAATCGGCAATTGAATCCGGAATCAAATGCTACAAACAAAGATAAAAGCAATCCACCAACAATTCATATATTGTCACAATTTGATAACCTAAACAACAATTACTAAAGCTCGTTGATTGGTAGTCTTGGCAAATTTACAGATGAAACAGATTTCTTACCCCTGTTGTCGCTTGAGAAGTGCAAGACGTGTGTGCTTTGATTTAGATATTTTGTATGAGAATTGCAAACACCCGATCTGACCCAGACGTAGCACTGGACTCCATAATCTAGCAGTGAAGCTTGCCACGCTGGTGGTAACTCTAATACCTGCCATACAACAATGCGCATCCATGGCTACCCGACCTGAATCTTCCAGTCGCCACGTGGCTGCCCAATCGTTGTTGTCATGTGTCCAGCCACAATAGCCTTGATCAAAGGTACAGCTAGCACCACCAGTAAAACGTCCTAGTATAGAAGAGAATAAAGCTATATACCGTCAATAATTCATTCGGTGTGTATAGCCGAGTGCCTGGTTTCAAATCCCACTCCTGAATCAGTTGAAGTAGAAATTGATTATTTGTCGAAGTGATTAAATTACAATAACCTAAGTATTTCATTTCACAAAGTAGTCATTGATATTATTGTTAATTTATAAAGCTCTTACCCAGCTTCTCTCTTCAAAATAGCCAATTTCGGAGCCACTGAATTCACTTTATCAGAAGTAATTATAGAATATTTCATCGTGAGACATTGTGATCTTTTGTAGTTTACACCATCCGAAACCAAAGGACTGACTATTCGAGCTACTGAAAACTCTCGTTGCTTTCCTGGACGTCCAACAATGCATAGCGCTGTCGTCTTCTCAGTAGAACTAATTTTAGTGGAGGTAGGTCGCCAATTTAAAGCCCAGTTATTGTAGTCATTTAGCCAACCGCATAAACCAAACTCGAAGCCGCAGTCTATTGTGTCGAAACCTGACACGTTAAGAAAAAAAAAGTAAACTAAAAACCTAAATTATTAATTGTAATCATTCCCTGAACGCTCTGCACTTTGTTTCTTTGACAAAAAGTGTTTTCAAATAACACGTTACCTCTTTTCCCGTTTCAAAATAGATAGCTTGGCTCCCGAGGAAAGTTTATCAGTAATTCTATAGAGCAAGGACAGACATCGAATAGGAGCAGCTCCGGGATTCCCGCCTATGGAAGGGCTCCACATTCGTGAGATGGAGCCACTAAAACACGCTGCCAGATTCTTCTTTCTAACAGTTGAGCCGACTTCACTGAGTCGCCAGTGAGCGTCCCAATTGTTCAAATCATTGAGCCACCCACACATGTCCACTTCAAAGTCACAATCCAGAATGATGGAAGCTGAATAGACAAACAAACTGTACAGCTAAAACTGTTATAGACACTAATCAGTGGCTAGTAGCTTAGCTTTCTTGACAAATAAAGTGCGCTTTAAAATTTTACTTTTAAATCTCACTTTTTTTCTCGCTTGAGAATGGAAAGTTTACCGCCAGGTGCACCATGTGTATCAATTCTATAAAGCAACGACAAACATCGAATAGGTACGGCTTCTGGTTTTCCTCCTAACGATGGACTCCACATTCGTGAGGTCGTTCCTCTAAAACAAGCAGCTAGATTTTTCTTCGTCACTGTTGATCCCACTTCAGTTAGCCGCCAGTGAGCGTCCCAATTATTCTGGTCGTTGGTCCATCCACACAGTCCAACTTCGAAGTCACAATCCAGCTTGTCAAAACCTAACAGACCACAATAAACTAAATTTAACACCCAAAAAGCTACCATGACTCGTTGCCCAGACATCCACTTAGATCTACCCCTCCCAGTTACCCGTCGGTGTGCTTGAGAACATTGAGCTGTAGAGAATGACCGCCTATCAACTTGTAATGGAACTGAACGCAAGAGACCGACGAGGCTGGAACAGCTCGACTCCATAAACGCACAGAGTGACCCTCAACCGTGAGACAAACGGATGATCTGGACTCTCTCTCTAACAACGTGAGTCGCCATTCACTCCGAAAACTGCGGAAGTCATTCTGCCAGAAACAGAGATTCTCTTCAAAGGAGCAGTCGATAATACGACGTCTGCGACAGTCAACAACTGCAATAAATGGAAAAAAGGATCTCTTTACCATTAATTAATATGACTGACTGTGAACTATTTATAGCTTTGTATTAACTGTAACTAAAGTACCACATGGAACTATGAATCATTTCCGCAATAGCCAAACACCCTCCTACAGTACAACATTGGCGATTTCCCTTTCTCTATTTAATAGACAAAATCGGTAAACTAACATGCAGTATTTCCTTTCCTTGAAGACATAAATCAACACGGTAGACTAGCTAGCATCAATACGGGATCACTGACTGACATTACACATGATTTCTGATTTGATTCTGATTATAGAATGGGCGAATGATAGCACACTGCTTCAGAGTTTAGGCTTACCCTTGCGCGTGTCGAAGAAGACTTAATCGTGTTCCGGCCGTTGTTTTATAAACAAAAGTTAGGCATCCTTTTCCTTGCTTGGCGGACACGCCAGGACTCCACAACTTAGCGGAGCTAGATACGGTGCATGCGGCGGCGGTTCGTGATACTTTGGATGTCTTAATTTCAGTAACGAGCCAGCGTTCATTCCAGTTACGTTGATCGTTTGACCAAGTGCACAAGCCGGATTCAAACGAGCAGTCTAGAAGTCTTGTGTTGGCAATCACCTCTGCAGAGCAAGGATCTCGTTACTCATAGACAGCTACTGGCAACACTTATATTTATTTGAGGTCGACAATTAGGAAAACAGCTCGCCAATTAGGGCGGCAATTTAGTCAATTTAATTTGAAATGGGTAAATTTCAATAAGGGACAACTTATTTAGAGTCAAAGAAACCAAGCAACGAGCCTTGTTCAAAAATATTAGAGCTAAAACTGACAAAATGTATTTAGGGTCAGCTGTAACTCTAAAAAATACAATACAAATATAATGCATACAGTAAAAAATATATAATTATATTAAAATTAAGATTATCGGTAAAGAAATCGCAAATATAAAAGTACTTATAAAACAAAAAACCTAAATAATGCCGAAAATCTAAAAATTATTTAATGATACACATATATAAATACGGGAAAAAAATATGAAGAGTGTTTTACGAAATTAATTTAATCAAAAAATATACTTCTTGAAACACGTTAATATAATAAAATGCCAAAATAAAACATAATATTGATACCATTGTTTCATTGCTTATTTAATACTAAGATTAATGTATTTGTTCATAAGTATGAAAGACTATTATCATATTAATTACATCGAATCTATTAAAAGGTACGACAAGTATCCGACGCAAATAAATCTTAGTTTGCCAATCTAAACAAATTACGCAATATATAACATTGGTTTTATAAACAAACAATGTTTAGAAAGTATGGTCGCCATGTTATTCATAGTATAAAATATTCTATACAAAAATAGATTCAGTTATTAATAATGTCGTTATACTTTACAAGAAATCAATTTTGATAATCTGAAGTAACAATTAGACACTTTTGCTTTAATAATGTAGAGTTATGTAAATTGATTAACACTTTTAAATGTACATACTGATACTTTTTACATCGGGTGCCACTTGTTATTAACATAAAAATTTCACAATATTAAGTTTTATTTAAGTATTTGGTAACGTGAGTTTAATTTGTAAGCTAATTTATTAACTTGAACGATGCAATTACTGAGACTCAAATCGGAAAAAGTTAAAAAACTAGAATGTTGTTGGTTTTCTCAACTAATTTAGAGTAAATTTTAAAATCATTAAAAGAAGATTAAATAAAATAACATAGAAAGAGAACAGTTAGATTAGTAATTAATAAAAAACCTACTTTTTCTAAATTTAAATATTTATAAAGTAGGAAAGCAATCATTTATTAATAAATAGTAAAATATAAACAAATGTAATTACTTTAATTTTTAAAATTAAAATGAATATGTAAAATTGTTCACTTAATGTCAAAACAATATATAATATAATACGTACATTACACAAAAGATACCACGTATAAAATTTTTTTTCCAACTTAAAGATCATAAAATTTCCAACTTGAATTTTATTAGTGTAAAAATAGGAATACTTCGTAGCACAAAAAGGTAATAAAGTCTTGATAAAAAAACATAACTTAAATCGGAATAGTTCTGGTAAGATTGTTATTTGTAAATAATTTAATATAATAAAACAGGCAATCATCAATCACTTATTTTGCTCAGATAAAAATGATATATATGGTATTTTTTGACATAAAATACATATAATAAATAAAGTGTTTTAAAAACAAAAGAAACTAAATTGAATTTATAATGAGATAGTATTCATATCATTATTATTGAAAATTTAGTTATCAATCGTTTTGAAAACACTTTTAATAATACCGAGATACATAAATTTTTTCATAATATGAAACTTTCACATGTTTTAACCACGCATTAATGTTCAAAATTTTGTATGGTATAATTTGTATCAAGGTCTCCTTGATTGGTATAAATGTGTAAAATTATTCATTTTTATAACATAGCAAACTAACTGATAAGGCGATTGATATTTTTCATTTAGTATGAGAAAAGATATGTATCTCAGTAAAACCACTTTTTAAATAGTAAGACATTTACTTACCCTCAATAAGCGATGCCAATGTAAGTAATAATACAACTTTGATGAGAGTCATCTGAAAATAAAATTATTACTTTCTTTTAAAAGATGCAAGATTTAATATAAGAAATGATGAAATTTTATACAATGAATATCCCAACTGCATACATGAAAACGATTTATCCACAGCAATAACTTAATTTGTTAATTAAGAAGTTTATGATGTAAAAATGTTCTAAAAATATATTAGAACGAGTATCATAAACAATATTTTATATATTTAAAAACTAGTATAAATACAAAAAGTAATTAAAATACGGTAAATTAGGAATAATAAGCCAAAAATAGCTGCTGGTCAAAGTTTATTACAGTATTTTTCGGAGCTCTGCTACCTTTCCATGTACATATTGTGAGTAGGCATTTAGCTTCAAAGTGCAGTATTACAGCATAGAAGTAAAACATTACTTATTTGCTTAATTGTTATATACAAATATTATATATTTACTTAGACTAATTATTTATTGCAATATAAATGATTAAAATAGTTATTAAAAATAATACAAAGTAGGATATAATGTAAAAGAAAGAGAAAGGTGTTGATTATTTTTGATAGGAATGTTATTTCTTAAATTATATTTAATTAGGATTATATATACATGACTATGTTTCAGGATCAAAATCAAAACAATGCATTGATGAAAAAACTTTATATTAAGTGTAATTTTATCTTCGTCAGAGTAGGGAAAAATTATTTAGTATTAAACTATTAAACGAGAATTGTACGAATTAAATCAATTTATTCAAAAGCATAAATGGAAAAATGATGCAGAAATTACTAGATATAATTATAACATCAGATATAATACATACAATACATATAAGTATAATAGATGAATAAATGATTCTAAAAAATTATATTAGATATAGAATTATAAAACCAAGAAAACAGTCATACAATTATTTAACAAGAACCAGTTCAAAATGTATTAACTTTGATAATTGCTACGCAATAATGGCAGTTGAACAACGCAGCAACAACAACGCAGCAACAGCAACAACGCAGTTGAATGGTCAAATTTAGATTAATTTCTATAATTTAAATTAAGTTTGTGTGTAATTAAAAAAACTTAGTGCTGAAGCACAACAATGGGAAGTTACTCATTTTAATTTATAAAATATAACTTTTATGTTAGTTAAGTCTATTTCTTAATGGTTGGAAGGTTTCCCATATATACTGAAAATGACACATTTTACAATTTATTATATAGACTAAATTTAGTGAGAAGTCCATATTTCCGAATGATTAATATGATGTAAAAAAATTGAGAACTTATAATTATGGGAGATTTGTCAAAATGAAAGCAAGTGTTGCATCAATTGGGACCACAATTTAAAGAAATGTTTTTTAGAATTATATATTTTACGATTAATGTCTGATTCAAAAAAATAATCTTTATTTTTTGTTGTTGCAATACCTAGCAATACAAAACTAACTACAAATTTGTTTTACAGTATATTCACCTGATAAATGAAATACCTGAACTTTTCTCCCCGATAATGAACAGAAAACGTTTAAGAACAGGATAATAATTAGTAACAAAAGGAACATGATTAGATTGAGCAAATTCTCGCGAGACTGACTTAACACATGCTCTATCGCCGACTCAATTAGTTTGAACTCTAAATAAAAAAAGGTTTTAAGTTATTTAAATTGTATAAAAATAGTATTTATATTGTTAACTATTACTAAATTACGACAACTAGATATTTTAGGATGCCTTTTAATAGATGTCACCAAATAGTCATAGCAGAATATTAAGTTTTTATTCATCAATTCATTGCTTTGGAACCAAAGATAACTTCATTTATACATGTAAACATTATTGATATTATGTTTTATTGCACAAATTACTTTGTGGTAATTTATAATAAAGTTTAAAAAACTAAATCACAAGTCAATTTTGTTTTGAAAATATTGACAAGTTTATATGAATAATACCATATCCATAAACTAATCTAAATTATTTTAAAATTGTTTATTATATAATAATGCATCATACTTTTGATAAAAATGGTTTAAAAAGCAATTAATTGCTATGTTAAATGGTAGCTACAAGTTCTATTTGGAATAATAACGTTTGACATTTATATTCTGAATAGAAAACAGATAGAAATAATCAAGCATCTACAATCAATTCAATAAAAATTTTTTAATACAATTGTTATAATATCGAGTATAATCATTTGCTAACCAAATTAATAAATGTGCACTACTAAAAGATAATTGTAATTAAATTTATAAAGATAATTAATATATTTAAAATACTACTTTTATTATTTAAAGAAAATATTAAACAAAATTCGAAAACTTGTTGAAGTATTAAATCAAAATTATATCAGATGCATTATTTTAAATGGAATGAATATATAAACAAACGTTACAGTTGCTAATTATTGCCACAAACATACATTTATATCTATATTGCTCATAATAAAACTGTTTCATATTACATAAAATATATTATATTCAATACTTAGTGGTTATTATATTGTTACCATTTTTGTTGATGAGACTCTATATTTATAAGAATTTTAATGTAACAGATGCTCAGTATTATTCCTTAATGACATAACCGATACTAATTTCTGCATTATGTGAGATATGTTAAATGTATTCAAAAACAATACAAATATTATATGTTTATTATAAAGAAATGTAGAAAATTAAACATATTGGGTGGGTTGCTCGTCTCGTTGGTGAACACCAAAGCAAGCATTGGTCACCAACGCGTAAGTATTACTTTTAAATTTTTACCCCAGGTAGGCTAGATAGACCTCAAAAGGATTCTTATTTGATTTTTTCCTATACTTATACTAAGATTTTCATCAATGTACGGTAAGGTTATAAGGTCTTGAGCCGACTGTTTTGATAGGCGAAATCTATAGATGAACTCGGCATCTGTGA